>PVLC010007181.1:47432-64931 GCA_004027655.1 Graphiurus murinus | reverse complement strand
TAGAGGTGAGGGGTGGGGTCAGAGGGATCAGGTAAGCTTGTGTGGGCTTGCATGATTGGTCAAGGTTGACTGTGTCTTTATCAGGTAAGGGTCTCAGCAAGATAACAGATAGAACCTGTTTTTGCATAATCTCTGTGGCTGCTGAGGAGGAGTTTCCTCAAAGTGTAAATTCCAACTCTGATCAGCCTCCCTGCCCCCGACAGTTCCACATCCCTTTTGTTAATAACTCCACAACTAACCAATAGCGTTTATAACTAAGAAGTAAGATAAAAGATAAAAATACTAACCAAAGTTACTCTACCTGCTCTGATGTTTAGTCAATGTCTGACACTTCTACCAATTGCCCACATAGATTGAAACTGGACTTTCAAAGCGTTTTGACCACAACCAATAAGGAGAGATTTACTTTATATCTTGACCCAGTATGTTTTCCACTTTATTTTTTTAATGCAAGCAGTGAACCACTACATTGATTTTATAACCTCACAAATAGATTACATCCTGAAGTTTTCAAATTATTGGACCAGACCATGGGAGAACTTGTTAGAAACTATATAAAAATCCAGTTATCATTTTTATATAGTGTTAGTGTAGATTGACTTAGTTGACTGGCCTCTGAGGAAAGATCAAACCTTCTTCTTTCTTATTGTTATCCCACTCTTTCCCCAAGAAGAAAAATCCCTCTCAGCACTTATCTGTTCTGAGGACATGGCATTAAGACTCGGTCTGGAGAGTGGAGACTCCTAAGTGACTGAGCACATATGAGAGAACAAAAAATTCCCCCCAGGAAAGATGTGGGTGAGCAGCCAGTATATATCCCTCCCCGGGCCTTTGGAAAGCTCTCTTTCCCCCTAGTCTTCTCTCTGCTGGGGGATATTGTGAATAATTTCAACACACATTGCAGTAGCAAAATGCAAACTCTGGGACAGAAGCAGCAGAATGGTTCTTACATCTCTCTTGAGCTCTGGCCATTGGCTAAAACAGAGCAGGCTGTGTGTGTGTGTGTGTGTGTGTGTGTGTGTGTGTGTGTGTGTGTGTGTGTGTGTGTAGGGGGGGTTAGTGGGAATTGAACCCAGGGGCATTCTACTTCTGAGCTACAGCCTCAGTCCTTTTTTATTTTGAAACAGAGTCTCACTGACTTGCTGAGAGTCTTGCTAAGTTGCTGAGACTGTCCTCAAACCTGTGATTCTCCTGTGTCAGCCTCCCAAAAATTACAGGTGTGTGGTACTACACCAAACCAAGCATTGTTTCTTCATGTGATATTATGTCTGAGTATTCTCTATGATACTATAAGCTACTTTTCTCATACACTGAGAGTTTCTGGTGAGTAAGGAAGTCACAACTTCTGGGTTTTCTAGAGTTCCTCCCCATCTTCCCCAAGGCTTGAAGACTGCTGGAGACAGCATTATTGTTATATAATAATATACTAAGAAATAATCTTGTAATTATTCTGTGTCATGTTTAGTGATGAAAATGGCCAAGTTTGATGAACTTGAATATGAGGTGAAGACAAGCTGAAAAGGATATTTTTTACATCCTAAAATTGGACATCTGTGATCTCTCAACTTACATGGCTTACCATCTAAAAATTAATGATCTAGAGGTAATTCTGCTATGTTCTAAATTATCTCTATTAGCATATCTAAATATGAGACAATTATGCAGGCTCAAATACTATTTAATATGACCAGATTCTGAAGCACAAGGGGTTGCATAATCCTCTTTGGCTCTGCTCATCCACAGGAAAAAAAATAGAGGCTTCATGACGGTAAGAAGTGTGTTTATTTCCTCATAAGTAAACCCATCAACAGTGTCTGGTTTAGAAAACACATCCATTTTGTTGAATGAATACAAGCAAGGTGAATAAATAAAAAGTACATAAATAAGATGTACTAAGAAGGAAGCAGAGGAGATGGCTTTAACAAAGTGAGATCATAAATGGTTAGTGCAGTGCTGCACACTTGTAATCTCAGCTACTTGGGAGACTGACTCAGGAGAATCACAAATTTGAAACCGGCCTGGGCAAATTAGTGGGACCCTGTCTCAAAATAAAAAATAAAGGGCAGAGGATATAGCTCAGTGGTCAAGTGCACCTGGATTCAATCCCTGGTACCACAAAATGATACCATAAGCAAGAGATCCCAGTTTGGCCAGGACCCAGTAGATCCTCAGGGCTCATGAACAGGGCTATTTCAGAGCTGCTGGTTCTACACTGGCTCCCACCCAGGCAGAACCTAGCAGTGTGCAACTGGAAGGCTAGCTGGGTGTCCTGCCAGCCTCTGCCAATTTCACAGTCCTCTAAATAACGTGATACTCACACACAATTATTGAACATTCGTGACATACTGAACCAAGCTCCAAACACAGAATAAGACTTAGTGCCTCCCAATAAAGCAAATCTCAGGAGCTTCCAAATCGCCATCACATAGTGATTTTCAACCTTAATACCTTGAGACAAATATGTATATGACCACAGAGGTTAAGAGCTCTGCTCCCAATTACTAAAGGGTGCCAGTCTTCTTCATTTTTAATCATCCGTTTTATTGCCACTGCCCTGTCAGCATCATCACCATGGTGCCTCGCACATTTTTTACACAGTTAATACAGATCTTTATCAAGTGTGAGAAGTGTGCTCATTTCTCCCTCTTAATGCCAGCCTCCCTCTATGAATTGTCTCTGACAATTGAGAGGGGATGGCTGCTATGTGGGATTAATGAGAACCACTATCCTTTCTAAAAAAAACCTTTCATTTACGGGCCCACTTGAACATTTATATGATCAAAGGATTTCAAAGACTCCAGGACCATGATTCACACCAAAGCAAGAGTCAGTCCAAAGAACTCATCCTAAAAAGGGCTTTCAAAAACAAATGGAAACGCCTCTTCTCCAAATTTAAATGGAATGATGAATCTTAAGCAGCCTCACATACAACTCCGAGTTTATTAACTAAAGCACAAAGATTAAAAAAGAGATTTGTCCATCCAGATCCCCTGGTTCTCTTCAGAAAACTCAAAGGCCATTTTTGATAGCTGTACTCTGACAATGGAACTGCATGTCACACTCGAAAGACAGCATGGTGATTTCAAATTGATAAATCATATGCATGTATTGGTATCTGAATGCATTAAATCACTAAAGCAGGCACTATTTTAATGCAAGCACATGAGTGGGCTTTAGCATTCAATTTCTAGCAATCAGTACTACCATAAAAGGAAAATGTCAGGGGCAGAAATTTTTGTCCTTCAAATAAATAAAAGAAATTTCATGAAATAGGCCATGTCTGATTTCTTTCCTAACTTATTGCTGTCTAATGGTTGCAGTCCATCTTCTAGATTTTTGCATTTAACATTTTGAGAAAAGCCTACTCTATTTAATAGGGTAATTTGACTCTAACTAGACCATGATATCTTTTTGTGTGGCTAAAGCATTATATTTTGAAGGCAGGGGAAGCTGTTATTTTTAGGCCTGCAAGCTATTTTTTTTGTTTTGTTTTGTTTTCTGGTAAGAAAGATTTAAATTTTTCTTTGGGAACTAATAGCTCTTGTGATTTTAAAAAGTGCTTTCAATGAACTTTTTGGTCATGTGAAAGATGTTGGGTAAAACAAAGAACTTATTCTTGGATGGAGGTGATGCATACCTGGTAATGCTGAATTGCTCTAGATAGTCATTGTGATGAGCAACCTCATAGGAGGCAGCACAGTGCAGTGGTTATGCGCTCGAACCGCGGAGTTATGCTGCCTGGGTTCTTCTGTTACTGGCTATGTGGTTTCGCTGCAATCTGCTAATCTCTGTGTGTCTCCATTTTCTCTTCTGTGAAACTGGATAACAATCCTTCTCATAGGACTAGCTGAGGATTATATGAGTTGACAAATAAGAAATTTAGGACAGAACCTATAATATAGCCTGTACTAACTTGTCATTCTCTGCTGGCCAAGTTTAAACTCATAGATTGTTACTTTTCTTTCTTTTTTTTTTTTTTCTTGGGCTGTCCTTGAAACTGCAATACTCCTGTCTCAGCCTCCAAAGTACTGGGATTACACGTGTGCGCCACCATTCAGATCATTTCTTTTAAGAAAGAAAACAAGCTCAAAGGCAGGGGGATAAGGACAGCCCCCACAGGGCAGCCATCCAGACTTAAAGGAAAGTCATAGGTAGTAGCCCACAGACAAGACCTCATTCAAAGAACAGGATGCATTTAGATTTTCTAAGTTACCATCTCTTAGATTAGTCTTAAACACTCAGTAAAATCTCTTTAAATTGTTGGCCTCATTTTAACCATCATTGTGGGAGAGAAAATCTTCTGAAGAAAGAAGGGAAAACTCAGAGTCTGACAACGTGCTGGGGACAAGAAACAACCAGAACATTCTGGCAAGTGGAAGCATATGCCCTGGGGGTCTCCAGAGAGAAGTGGAATGAAAATTCTACTAAAAGGCTTGATTTCTTGCAAACAAACAGAATAGGGACTTATGCCCTCAGAATGTGGACATAAAATGCAAGCATGGCCTTCTTCTTGGTTATATGTGTACATTTACCTTCTTGGCTGCCTGGTTCCATTTCCAATGGTTGAGGGATTCCTATGAACCTCAATCACAAACAGTTGCATTCACAATTCCTAAAATATAGTGCCTCCCCTAGCCATCAACGCAGGTGTTATACCATGTTTTACTTCAGCCAACCTGACTAGAACTCTTAATATGATGACAAGCAAGGAAGACAGCAGCCCACAGAACCACTGGGTGCCAGCCCATGGTACCATGGTACTGGTGGCAACAGAGTCCTGGGCACATGATCTGTGGTTTGGCCTTGACTGTGGTCCTGGTTTTCCACCTTCCTGCATGCCTACCTTTTCCCAGGGCTGGTTCCTTAGACTCCTGACATTTCTGTGCCCTACCCAATATCCCTCAAAAAATATATATCCTTATCAATGAGAGAACTTATTTACAAGCCATACATCATATAACATGTTAATATCCAAGATATATAAGGAACTCAAAGAACTCAATAGTAGGGAAGCAAAAATTGGAAAATAGTCAAGGAATCTGGGTAGACATTCCTTAAAAGATACACAAATAAGCAGAGCACAGTGGCACACATCTGTATTCCCAGTATTTGGGAGGGTGAGACAGGAGGATTGCAGGTTCAAGATCAGCCTCATCAACTTAGTGAGGCCCTACACAACTTAGTGAGACCCTGTTTAAAAATAAAAAATAGAGACTTCAGGGAAGATGGCGTCGAAGTGAGACACTTTTCATCAGGCACTGTAAGCTCGATTCAAATCTGCCATAGAGGCAGCTTCTTGACAGAAGAAAAAAAAGCAACAAAAAGGTGAACAATGCTACGAAAACTGAAATACAGCTGATCAGTATCTGGAAGGCCAACCAGGGAGAGCAAAGAAGCCCATCTGTGTGGCCGCAGTGCCACGCCACTAGTGGTGGCCACCATTGAGCCAGCCCCTGGTGTGAGGTCTACTGACAAAGAAATATATAATGACCTTCTGCATTCCCAGTGACCAGAGGTGGAGTGAACGACTCCTGAACTCCACATCCTAACCAGGCGGCATATCACAGCACCTTCGACAGTGACCAGAACACGTGGTACAACCAGCTTAAGCCCATGTGAGGCCATCCCAGCTCACCTCTCCCTACAGAGCCAGAGCAGTGATCAACTGCACTGAGAGCTTGAATCAAAACTGCAGCAGGAGCAGCTTCTTGACAGAAAGAAAGAGAAGCGAAGCAGCAGAAAAGTGAACAAAGCAACAGGGGCAATTGGTTGGAACACAGAGAGCAGACCAGGGAGAATGGGGGAGCCGGCACATGCATGGCAGTAGCAGCTACCATCTTGTCAGCTGCCATTTTGTCTGCTGCCCACAGCAGCAGGGATCTACCCAAAAGATCTGCAGAGGCCAAATCAGGTCTGTTCTTACAAACTTGCAGGGATTTTTATTTTGTCTCTTGTTTTTTGTTTTCTGGGTTTTTTGTTTTGTTTTGTTTTTACTGTTTTCACTTTGCATGGCTTCAATTTATCTATGTTTGTTTGGAGGATTGGTTGCTTTGTTAGCTTTTCCTAGACCCTAGAAGTCAACACCTGAAACCCACCAAAGGCATGAATACAGCAGGCAGAAGAAGCACCAGAGTAATTGCAACTCAGTAAAAGATACTATTCATAGAGAGAAAATAAAAATAAGAAACCTATAAATTCAGAGAAAGTATACAATAGCAGCAAAGATATAAATTTAAGAACAGGGAAACCATGGGAAGGAAAAATACCAAAGAAACAATGAGTCAACACAATCCCACAATAACAGAACTCAACCAAACTGAATGGTAGAGATTACCAGAAGAAAAATTCAGATCATTAATAATAGAAATGATACAAAACTTCCAGAAAGAATGCAGAGAGAGCTGGAAAGAAATAAAGGAACAAATAAACAAAGAATCTGACATGCTGAGCAAGAATCATAGGGAAGCCTTGAGGGAAGTGAAGGATGTGAAAGATGCAATAATAGAAGTGAAAGCATCAATACAAACTATAAACAGTAGATTAGACCACATGGAAAACAGACCTCCCAAATCGAGTCACAAAAGCCAGGAGGGGCTGGAGTAACATATTCCAAACTCTGAAAGAAAATAACTTGCAGACAAGGTTCTCTTACCCAGCAAAGCTCTCTCTCAAAATTTGATGGGGATATAAAAGTCTTCATGATAAACAGGAACTTAATGAATTTATGTCTTCCAAACCTGCACTAGAGAAAATACTCAAAGAGATTAACTACAAAGAAGAAATAACAAGTAAACATCAGAACCAGATAAACAATAATTTCCAGGAAGCAAACAGCTAAGCAAAGAAGAACAAACACTATCGCGAACAGAAGTCAAAACTCAAAATGTTAGGAATTAAAAATCATCTCTCAATAATCACACTGAATATAAATGGTCTCAACTCCCCAATAAAAAGGCACAAGGTGGCAAAATGGATCAAAACCCAGAATCCATCTATATGCTGCCTGCAAGAAACACACCTTACAAACAAAGATTCCTACAAACTAAAGGTGAAGGGCTGGAGTAAGGTAATCCACGCCAATGGAACTCAAAGACAAGCAGGAGTAGCAACTATGATATCAGATAAATTAGATTTCAAACCTAAGCTCATCAAAAGAGACAAAGCAGGTCAAGGTAACCTTTTACTAGTAAAAGGAACAATCCAGCAAGAGGAAATAACAATTATCAACATCTATGCCCCAAATATAGGTGCAGCCACTTTCATAAAACAAACTCTGCATGATATAAAGGCATACATAGATCCCAATACACTAATACTAGGAGACTTCAATACTCCTCTCACATCACTAGACCGATCTTCTAAAAAAAAAAGGTCAGTAAAGATGCTTTGGACCTAAATAATACCATAAACCAAATGGATTTGTTAGACACATACAGAATATTTCACCCAACTACAGCTGAATTCACATTTTTCTCAGCAGTACATGGAACATTCTCCCAAATAGACCACATTCTGGGCCACAAAGAGAGCACTGGGAAATTCAAAAACTGTAACATAATTCCCTGCATCTTTTCAGACCACAATGGAGTGAAACTAGATATCAACTCTAAGAAGATTCAGAGTAACCATGTAAACACATGGAGACTAAACACCACACTGATAAACGAGGAATGGGTCATAGAAGAAGTAAGGGGAGAAATTTAAAAATTCCTAGAAACCAACGAAAACAGAGACACAACATATCAAAACCTCTGGGCAGTACTAAGAGGAAAATTTATAGCACTGAGTGCCCATATAAGCACCTTAAAGGCAGTACTAAGAGGAAAATTTATAGCACTGAGTGCCCATATAAGAAGAACGGAAACTCACCAAATAAATAACCTAATGACACAGCTCAAAGTCCTTGAAAAACAAGAACAGTCTAACCCCAAAACCAGTAGAAGACAGGAAATTATGAAAATCAGAGCAGAAATTAATGAAATAGAGAATAAAAAAACAATACAGAAAATCAACAAAACCAAAAGCTGGTTTCTTGAAAAAATAAAGATAAAGCATTGGCCAACCTAACCAAAAGAAAGAGAGAATCAACCCAAGTTACCAAAATAAGAGATGAAAAAGGTGATATTACCACCAACAGTGTGGAAATACACAGGATCATCAGAAACTATTTTGAAAAACTATACTCCAACAAAATGGAAAATCTAGAAGTAATTGACAATTTTTTAGATACATACAACCTTCCTAAATTGAGTCAAGAAGATATAGAAAAATCAACCAATAAAAATCAAAGAAATATAAGCAGCAATAAATAGTTTACCATCAAACAAAAGCCCAGGGCCAGATGGTTTTCCAAATGAATTTTATAAGAAATTTATAGAAGAGCTAATCCCAATACTTCTCAAACTATTCTGTGAAATAGAAAGAAACAGGACCCTCTCAAACACTTTCTATGAAGCTAACATCACATTAATACCAAAGCCAAATAAAGACAGCTCAAGAAAAGAAAACTATAGGCCTATATCACTGATGAACATAGATGCAAAACTGCTAAACAAAATACTAGCAATGTGCATTCAAAACCACATCAAGAAAATTATACACCATGACCAAGTCGGGTTCATCCCAGGGATGCAAGGCTGGTTCAACATATGAAAAATAATCCATAACTCACCACATAAACAAAATCAAAGACAAAAATCACATGATCATCTCAATTGATGCTGAAAAGGCATTTGACAAGATCCAATACCCATTCATGCTAAAGGCACTGCAGAGAATCGGAATAGAAGGAACATACCTCAAAATCATAGAGGCAATATACAATAGGCCTACAGCCATTCCTGGAGGATACTGACCAGGTCTCATCATCCCAGCAAATGCCTCCTATGTTCAAGATGTATAAGACATTGTTCTGATTCTCACAAATACATGCACTTATCTAGATATTTTCTTCTGCCTGATTTTTCATTTATTCACTCAACGGTAATTGAGCATCTACTACATATGCCAGATAGACTGGCAAAAAAAAAGTATGTAGGACACAAAATCCCAGTTCACCAAGGGCTTTTAAATCTTCAAGGGATAATTTGATTTCTTTCTACTAGAACCCTTAGAATCATACTGATAGATTATTTAGCTGTAATAATGAAAAATGTATAAGTATTTATCACCACTCCTTCAGAAAATTCAGAATATATACACAGTAAACCAGGCGTGATGGCGCACGCTTGTAATCCCAGCATTCGGGAGGCTGAGACCGGAGGATCTGGGTTCGCAGCCAGCCTCAGCTACCTAGTGAGGCACTCCGCAACTTAGTGAGACTTGGTTTCAAAATAAAGAATAAAAAATAAATAGGGCTGGGGGTATAGCTCGGAGGTAGAATGCCTCCGAGTTCAATCCCCAGTACCGCAAAAAAAAAAAAAAAGAAAGAAAAAGAATATATACACAGTAAATATCCATTCTAAACTATTCAGTAAACACACTGGCCAAAGTGTGAAACCCCCAGAGAAACCAGTAGGAAGGGTAAGCGGAAATATTACTTAAAATGTTAGGCTAAGGACACCGTGTTATTCCAGTTTCTGGCAGTAACTACAGGAGGTGCCTGAGGAGAACTGAAAGGGTGCCAAACTCGGAGGAAATAGAAATTCGGTTCAATTGCCGTGGTTTGTGATTGTCATAAGGTGGGGCAGAAAGGGGAAGAAAGAGCATTAGTCAGAGAGAAATAAAATGCCCACGAGGATGTCTGTCCTTCTATAAACCCTGCATTTCAGCCAGGGAGAGGAAGTGGACATTCTTTGCCATGCCCCAGAGGATACATTTAGGACAAATAGGAATGAGCATGGACATTTCATTTAACAATTAACAAAGGAAAATGTTTTCAGAGAAACTTCTTCTGAAAGTAAGAAGCCCCCATTACTAAGATTCTTTTTTATTATTATTATTTTTTATTTTTGTGGTACTGGGGACTGAACCCAGGGGCATTCTATCTCCAAGAAAAACTCCCAGCCCTTTTCTTCTTCTTTTTTTTTTAAAACAGGTCTCTCTAAGTTGCTGAGGCTGGCCTTGAACCTGAGTTCCTCCTGTCTCAGTCTCCCAATAACTGGCAATTACTGGGATTACAGGCATGTGCCACCATGCCCAACTCCACTACTGGGATTTTTAAAGTGACGCTACATGAAACCCCAGCAGAGATTTTGCTACAGAGACTCCTAAGTGAGAGGGTAAACAGCACGACCTAAGTTTTCAATGGTAAAAACACTAACAGAAGTGCCTGAAAAGTTAAAAATAGCTAATTTTACAAAAGAAAATAACCTAGACATAGAGTTATGAAAAAAAAAAGACTTAGCTTTTGATATATCATCACCAAAAGGTTACTCTCTCCAAGGGCTCTGCCTAACAAAGCATTTCCACCCAAAGGGAGTGCAGTCCTGAGAACATTTTATTACAATGTCTTTTTGTAATAAAACAAATATTCTTCAATATTCCTCTAATCACAAGATACCTTCTTAGAACTAACCCTTTAGTCACAAGCTTGTTAACTAGAGCCAGCCAGGGGCCTGAGTAAGAAATTAAATTTTGCTCACCAGTTGCTGTACTCATTATCCCTCCTCTCTTTACATCATTTACATAACTCCTTACCAAATTAGAAGATATTCTATAACAGGGTTAGTTTCTACGTGGCTGCATCTGACAGTGACAATGAGTATGTCCCAAAGAGCTCAGCCTGGCTTAGATGATAATTAAATGAAGAGGAAAGCCTACAACATACATTCCCTGTGTTGTAAAGTGGATCATGATATGCCATTGTATATAAGACAAACCAAACAGATGAAACAAAACATTCAGCTCTTTCAGCTTTACTCTGTGTAGCCTCCTATTTTAAAAATCATACTCACTCTATTGTCTTGTAAAATTCTCAGAAGTAAATCTATGAGTTGTCAAGGGAGGTATTATTATTCCTATCTTAAAAGGAACTTTGAGAGGAGGGCAAGCCCAAGGTCACAGAACTACTATCGCTTCGAAGGCTAAGGGCATGGTCCTTTCCACTGAACTGTAATGAGCCAGATCTACACTCATTAAAACATGCCAGCACTTACACATCTGAATAACTGTTAACTCTCCTTCCAGTGGGCACAGGTTACTCAGCCAAAGACAACTATGTGCCTAATGAACAAACTGGGATTACAGTTGTGCACCACCATGCCCAGCTGCTTCTATTGCTTCTAAATCACAGATTTTTAGCCAGGCATGGAGGCACACATCAGTACTTGGGAGACTAAAACAGGATGATCACAGGTTGAAGCAAGCCTCAACAAATAACGACACTCTAAGCAAATTAGTGAGATCCTGTTCCAAAATAAAATATAAAATAGGGTTGTGCTATAGCCTAGAAGTAGGGCACCCCTAGATTCAATGCCCAATATCACAAAATCAATCAATCACAGTTTTTTTAACACACACACACACACACACACACACACACACACACACACACATTCTAATAAGTACTATAGCTATTTTGGTACTTTCTTCCCCATCTAAATTTGCTACTGACTTCAACATGTACAAAATGCAAATGATCTTCCCTCCAATTCTGAGTCTTCCCTCTTTCTGTGAACACACCCACTCATCTAAATACTTGACACTTTTCCCTCTATTTCTTCCTCCCCTGCCCCCTGTTCTCTTGCCCCATGAAGCTACTGACATTTGTATACTTGAGTCTATTTTATTTTTCACTCTTGAGTGTTCTTCTCAAGAATGGATGTGGAATTTTGTCAAATGTCTTTTCATTATAGATGAAGATGGACATGTGACTTTTTTCCTTCAATGAGCCACATTTCACATTCCTAAAATAAGCTCCACTTGCTCATGTTATTTCATTATTTTAATATGCTGTGGAGCACTCCTTGCTGATATTTAACTTGGGATTCTGTTGGAATATTTATAAGTGACATTGATTGAAAGTTTATGATTTTGTGTATTGTGTTGCCAGAATTTGTTATCCTTGTTATAATTGTTTTTCTTTGAGCTAGCAGTTTAAATGGATTTGGAAATACTATATTTAAGGGTGAGGAAGACTTCTCTTGAGGTTTTTGCAAGGGAGAACTCTTTGACAACTTTATATTGTCTATGAAAATTAGTTGATGGAGAGTTACAATCTTTTCTGGGAGTATGGCAAGTATGTTACATTTTCTAGAATGTGTTCTTGTTATTTAATTTTCTAATTTTCATAGAGTTGAGCAAAATATTCTCCTGATTTTTAATTTACTTTGTTTCTATAATGATTTGGCTCTTAATCATTTCTCATTTTTTTATATTTGAGCTTCTCCCTTTTTTCCTTTTTAAAAGAGCGTACAGCTTACCTAGCTTATTGTTTCTTTCAAATAATAAACTTTTGATTGTACCTATTAGTTCTTCTATTTCCTAACTATTAAAATTTTATTCTTGTACTTTTATTAACTTTTCTGTGTACCTTCTTTTCATTTATTGTCCTTTTTAAACTTCTTGAGTTGAATGCATAATTCTACTTTGTCTCATTCTATTTTATATGTGTATTCAAGGCTATAGCTATACCACTCCTGGGTATCTTTCCAAAGAGGTTGAAACCAGAGAACTACAGTTATATATGCATACCCATGTTTATAGCAGCACAATTCACAATAGCCAAATTATGGAATCAACCCAGGTGTCCATCAACAGATGAATGGATCACAAAACTATGGAAATTCTACTCAGCAATAAAGAAAAATAAAATAATGTCATTTGCAAGAAAATGGAAAGACCTGGAGAACATTATGTTAAGTGAGATTAGCCAGTCACAGAAAGTGAATGGACATATGTTTTCTTTATATGTACAAGCTAGGGAATAATGATGATACCAGGGGGACACCAGATAATGGAGGAGAAACCTCAGTGGAGCCAAGGAAATGGTCTAAGGGAAAGGGGGGGTGGGACTGAGGTTCATTATTGGAAATACTGACACTGACTGTGTGTACATATGCGAAAATCCAAATATCAGTCTCAGTTCTCTGTATGGGGGAGGCAGGGGAGTGCAGGCACCAAATGTTGTGTACATGTATGTCAATGTCAACATGATTTATATTATTATGTGAGACAATAGTGCACCAATAAAAGCACATTTAAAAATAAATAAATAAATAAATACTGATTAGCTATACCTCATAACTTCTAATACACAAAGTTTTTATTGTCTTTATTGCAATTGTAATCTATATATTTTCTTTGAATCAAGAGTTCTTTAGGAAAGAATATCTTAATTTCTAAGGGGCAAAGGTTTATTGGTTTGGGTTATTTGCTTATTTGAGTTTTTATGTGAAGTTCTGGTTTTTATAATCGGAGAATGTTGTTACATAGATTTCTTTTTATTTTGTGCTGGATCTCACTATAATTTCCACTTTTTTTTTTTTTTTTTTGCAGTACTGGGGACTGAACTCAGGGGCATTCTACCTCCGAGCTATACCCCCAGCCCTATTTTTTATTCTTTATTTTTGAAACCGAGTCTCACTAAATTGCGGAGTGCCTCACTAGGTAGCTGAGGCTGGCCGTGAACCCGGATCCTCTGGTCTCAGCCTCCCGAATGCTGGGATTACAAGCGTGCGCCACCACACCCGGCTAATTTTCACTTTTTAAGTTCATCATGATTGTCATATTTAATTTTGGTACTGATTCATGGGCATTTGAAAATATGTTCTTTATTTTTAAGTTATAAATTTTATACAAATGTGAGTGCAGATATAAAACATTAGTATTGATGCTAATACATATTTGTCAATTAGGTCTTCTTAATATCTTGTTAAAGTCTCCTAAGTCCTTTCTTGTTGATTTTTATTTTCAAATATTTTTAGAATCCTTCATAGTAGAAGTAATAGAATTAGCAGTAGTGGTGATGGTGCTAATGATAGAGGCTAACATTTATTGAGGGTCTACTATGCATCAGATAATGCTTTAAGCTCTTGGCTAGATTATCTTATTATCCCACTAATACCTCCTTATCCAAGCCCTTACCTTTCACCCAAACTATTACAACAGCCTCCTCATTGGTCTTGCAATTTAGCTCTGGCCCACTTGAATCCCTACTCACACAGTAGAACGTCTAAACTTCTATCCATGTTACTTGGGATATGCTCCTCTAATTCAGACTCACTGACGGTAAGGAACTTCATTTTTAAGAAACACAATATAAGCAGGATCATCATGCAGACTAAAGTTTTGGAACCACTGCCTAACAAAATAAAAGCATAGCATCTTTTAGATGCAGCACAATATTCCATTTTTAAAAGGAAATATATACTTATAATTACTCAAGCAATATTACTTTATTCTGTGGGTAATTCATAATACAGGATATACAGAGTAAACAATGAAAGTCTCCCTTCACAATCCTTTGACTCTAATTCCTCTCCCTAGAGAGAGCTAATATCAATATTTGATGGGTATTCACTCAGTCCTTGTTTATTTAGAGCTATATATGTATACTTATGTACACTTATAATGTGTGTATATTAAAAATAAAGTTCAACCTAGCTCTGTTTGATAGCCATGTGGTGTTCCATGTATGAACCTATGATAATTTATTTAATAGGTATTTAGGTTATTTCCAGTTTTTCACTTATTTCCAACAATACTGCAATAAGCATTCTTGTGCACATAGCCAAGTATTTCCTTACAGTAGATTCACAGAAATTAAATTATTCAGCCAAAGCATGTATGTTCATATATTGACTAAGAATCTTTAGGCTACAAGTAATAGAAAACTCACTATAGACCAAAGTAAGCAAAGAGGGAAATTAGCCTAATTTTATGCAAAGTCAGGGGGAAGAACTGCTTTAGGAAAGAATTAATCCACTGGATAGCATATCTTCTCATTTTCTCTCCTGCTTTCCCTAATATTCACTTTTCCCTAAGGATAATGCACTTTATTGATCTCACACAGCTTCCAATGGCTTCTGGAATAACATTCTCCATCTACATCTAGCAAGAACAGAGAAAGCTTTGACCCTGAATGCTAAAGAAGGGTTCCAAGATTCTCTCTGATTTTATTTTCTTAGGTCAGATGTCCACTCCTGCACCAACATTCCCTGCATCCAGAGGGACAGACTATCCTGTATGGCTTCAGTCATATGCTACTCCTCCACAGCTGTGATGGAGTCAGCCTACCTGGAAGTGCTCTGATTCCCAAACAGAAATCACGACAGTTGGTATGGATGCCCATCAGAGAAAATATCAACCCCATATTACCTTCCAGAGGAGCTGGACTAATTTATACTACCAACTACCATGTATGAAAGTGGAGTCAACAAATGGGATGCCATCAAATTAAAAAGCTTTGCAGTGAAAGATACAATCAAGAGTCTAAAAAGAGTCTACAGATTGGGAGAAAATCTTTGCCAGCTACTCCTCTGATAGAGGACTAATGTCTAGAATATACAAAGAACTCAAAATACTTAATGCCAAAATTTTAACCAAATTAACAATGGGCCACTGGAATGAATAGATACTTCTCAAAAGAAGAAATGCAAATGACTAGCAAGTATATGAAAAAATGTTCAACATCATTAGCAATCAGGGAAATGCAAATCAAAATTACCCTGAGATTCCATCTAACTCCAATTAGGGTGGCAATTGTCAAGAATACAAACAATAATAAATGTTGACAATGATGTGAGGAAATAGAAACTCTTATACACTGTTGGTGGGATTGTAAATTAGTACAACCACTTTAGAGATCAGTATGAAAGTTCCTCAAAAGACTAGGAATGGACCACCACATGACTCAGCTCTGTCACTCCTGGATATCTTTCCAAAGGAACAAAAGTCACAATACCATAGTGATATATGCATACCTATGTTTATAGCAGCACAATTCACAATAGTCAAATTATAGAACCAACCTAGATGTCCATCAACAGGTAATGAAAATGTGGCACATATACACAATGGAGTTTTACTCAGCCATAAAGAAGAACAAAATTATGTCATTCGCAGTAGATTGGATGGAACTAGAAAGCCCCCCCCCCGCCATGGGCTTGAAATAACACCTTTATTATAATCCATATTTCTACAAATGATACATGGGTCTCTTCTGACCTCAATTTTCACTCCAATCTTCCATGTTTTGATCATGCCTTTAGCCGACTTTTTTGTTTTTATTTATTTTGTGTTTGTTTATTTGTTTGTGTTTGGTACGGGGGATTGAACCCAGGGGCATTCTATCTCCAACCTATGGCCCCAGCCTTATTTATTTATTTATTTGTTTGTTTATTTATTTATTAGTTAGTTAATTTAGTTATTTTTGGAACAGAGTTTCTCTAGGTTGTGAGAGTCTCTATAAGTTGCTGAGGCTGGCCTTGATCCTACAATCCTGTCTCAGCCTCCCAAGTATTGGGATTACAGACAAGCACCACCATGCCCAGTTTAGCATACATTTTAATGTCTCTAGGACATGCTCAAGACCTAACCTATAAGCATAGCATATAAAATCTGTAAGATATGAACCTCACTTTTTTTCTCCAGCTTCCTCACCCATCATCCGGGCTTTGCCTTTGAGATTTTAGTAAAACCAATGGTATATCATCCTAATAGGCATATGATATGTTTATGAAAGTACATCATGTGCATTAGGGTTTCCCCCCCATCACCTTCAGTTAAGTCACCTTCTTTGCTCATCTATGGTTTCTCCTTCTTTGTCTAGAGTCCCTCTTACAACCCACTTTCTCCCTAGCTTCTGCACAGTAGGGAGAGCATACAATTTTTAACTTTTTGTGACTGACTAATCTCACTTAACATAATGTTTTCCAATTCCATCCATTTCCTTGCAAATGAAATGATTTTGTTCTCCTTTATGGCTGAGTAAATTCCATTGTGTACATATCCCATAGTTTTGTAATCCATTCATCTGTTGATGGACATCTTGACTTGTTCTATAGTTTGGCAATTGTGAATTGTGCAGCGATAAACATAGATACACATGCATTGGTCTGATAGTTTGATGTCCATTCTTTTGTGTAGATACCAAGAAGCAGTATTGCTGAATCATATGGTAGGTTCATTCTCATTCATCTGAGGATCCTCCATACTGTTTTCCAAAGTGGTTGATTTGCAATCCCACCAACAATGTATTAGGGTTCCTACTTCCCATACCCTTGCCAGCATTTGTTGTTGTTTGTGTTTTTGATGACTGTCATTCTAATTGGGGTTAGGTGAAATCTCAAGGTAGTTTTGATTTGCATCTCTCTGATTGATAATGATGTTGAACATTTCCTCATACATTTATTGGCCACTTGTATTTCTTCTTTTGTGAAGTGTCTATTTAGATCCTTTGCCCATTTTTTGATTGGGTTATTTGTTTTCTTAGCTGTGAGTTTCTTGAGTTCTCTGTATATCCTAGATATTAGTCCTCTATCAGAAGAGTAGCTGGCAAAAATTTTCTCCCACTCTGTGGGCTCTCTGTTGAGGTTCTTGATAGTTTCCTTTGCTGCA
>PVLC010007181.1:9462-47332 GCA_004027655.1 Graphiurus murinus | reverse complement strand
AAATCCTATGTATTGATCTTCCTTTGAGTTGTTTGTGCCTTTGGGGTCGTGTTGAGAAAGTTTTTACCTGTGCCTATGTGTTGAAGTGTTAGAACTATGCCCTCTTCAAGTTGCTGCAAGGTCTCTGGCTTGACTTCCAGGTCTTTGATCCATCTTGAGTTGACTCTTGTGGAGGGTGAGAAAGTGGGGTTTATTTCCATTTTCCTGCATATGGTTAACCAGTTTTGCCAAACCATTTGTTGAAGAGGCTATCTTTTCTCCAGTCTATGTTTTTGGCTTCTTTGTAAAAAATCAAATTGGTAATTTCATGGGTATTGCATTGAATCTGTAGATCACTTTTCAGAGAATGGCCATTTTAATGATATTTATTGTGCCTATCAAAGAGTATAGAAGATCTTTCCATCTTCTGTCATCTTCTTCAATTTCTTTTTTCAACTTTTTATAGTCTTCCTTGTAGAGGTCTTTTACCTTTTTGATTAGGTTTATCCCTAAGTATTTTATTTTTCAAGGTGCAATTGTGAGTGGAATTGTTTTCTGCATTTCTTTTTCAGAGGATTTATGGTTGCCATACAGGAAAGCTTCTGATTTTTTAAGATTGATTTTGTATCCAGACACTTTGCTGAATTTGTTGATCAGTTCTATAAGCCTTTTGGTGGAGTTGGTTGGGTTTTCTAAGTATAGCATCATGTCATCTGCAAAAACCATGAGGTTTAAAAAATGCTTAATTTGTGTTTCCTTATGTTCTTACACAACAGTTTGGGGACAGTAGCTAATAAAGGGAGAATCCAAGTATTTATGAGTTCATTGGCCTGCTATCAGCAAATCTCTTCACCACCATCCTCAACAATCCTGCTGAAATCTTTAAAAGGGAGAAACTAACCGGGTGCAGTGGATCACACCTATAATCCCAGTACTTGGAAGGCTGAGACAGGAGCATTGCAGGTTGAAAGCCAGCCTTAGCAATTTATCAAGACATTGTTTTAAAATAAAGAGCTGGGTATGGTGGCACACACTCGTAATCCCATTACATGGGAGGCTGAGACAGGAGGATCACATGTTCACAGCCAGTTTGTGGTCAACTTAGTGAGACCCAGTTTCAAAATAAAGAATAAAAAAAAGGGCTGTAGTGTAGCTTGGGTGTAGAATGACCCAGAGTTCAATCTTTTTTTTTTTTTTGTGGTACTGGGGATTGAACTCAGGGGCATTCTACCTCCGAGCTACACCCCCAGCCCTATTTTTTATTCTTTATTTTGAAACCGAGTCTCACTAAGTTGCGGAGTGCCTCACTAGGTAGCTGAGGCTGGCCTCGAACCCAGATCCTCCGGTCTCAGCTCCCAAATGCTGGGATTACAGGCGTGCGCCACCACGCCCGGCTTCAGAGTTCAATCTTTTTTTTTTTTTTTTTTTTCGGTATACCCCCAGCCCTATTTTTTATTCTTTATTTTGAAACCAAGTCTCACTAAGTTGCAGAGTGCCTCACTAGGTAGCTGAGGCTGGCCACGAACCTGGATCCTCAGGTCTCAGCCTCCCGAATGCTGGGATTACAAGCGTGCGCCACCACGCCCGGCTAGAGTTCAATCTTTAGTACCCAAAAATAAAATATAATATAAAAAGGGCTGGGAGTATAGCTCAGAGGTAGAATGCCCCTGAGTTCAATACCCTATATTAGAAACAAGCTAGTTTTATTTGGTATTACTGATAATCAGAAGTGTTGGTAGAAAACTACGCATGGTGGCACACACCTGTAATCCCAGTACTTGGGAGGTTGAAAAAGGAGGATCATAGGATCAAAGCCAGTTTCAGCAACTTGGTGAGGTTCTGAGCAACTTAGCAAGAATTTGTTTCCAAAAAACACAAAATAAGGCTGGGAGTATAGCTGAGAGGTAGAATGTCCATGTAATCAACCCCAGGGATACAAAAAAAATTAAAAAGAAAGAGGAAGGAAGGAAGGAAATGTTGGTAGTAGTCTCTTTGTAGCTAACTATTGAATTGTATTTTCAGCCAATTTATGGATACCAATTTACAGTATTACCATGCCTAATCAAGTCCCCCTCACTGTACTGACATTGTACTAAAATGTGAATACTTTCTTTTCTGAATTTAGAATTAACAAAAATTTAGAATAACTATTTCTAGTACTTTATTCAAAATTAAAAATAAGAAAACTGTACCTGGAATAGAAGTATCTAAATATAGGTAGTAATTAACAAATCAGGTACAACTTAGGCTTGCAAGTGAGAGTGTCTATCAAAGTGTCTGGTACCAAATGATTCCAAATGGGCCACATATCACCCCATGTACTGAGGATGCAATGATAGATTCAGCTTCTGCAAGTCCAAGCATTTACATTATAGAAGATATGACACAACATTTAAACAAATAATGACACAACTATAGGATATATTGACAGGTGATATTGCAGCTGGAAAGTACCTGGAATACTCAGAATTAATTAATTAATATATTTATTTATTTATTTATTTATTTATTTATTTATTTATTTATTACAGAAAGTATACTAAATACAAGAAATGAAGTCAATGACAGAGCAGGAAGTAAGAGGATCTACAGGTAGATGGGAGGGGTTAGAAAACTGATAATGAGTAGCACTTTTTAATGAGGAGCAGGAGGACTCAGGAGAATAAGAACACGGTGGGTATGAGTTTTCAGGAGAGTAAGCACACCAGTAATACAGGTAACCTTTAAATAAAGTGGTTCATGCCAACAAGTCCTTGGATAATGATGAAGAAAAAAGTGCTAGAGACATATGATGGAAGCTGAGCTAATGGGATAAGAAGAAAGAGGAGGAAGTAAAGGAGGAAAGCAGCCATGTACTTTTGAGGTATTTTTCATATAATCTGTCATATAAATATGAAAATCATATAAGAGCTATTGTTAATATTCCATTTTATAGATGAAGAGCAGACACAATAAGGTAAACTAAGTATTTGAGAATAAATGGAATGTTTAGCCTCTGAAATTTTCATGTTTAACAATGTATTTTAGCTTTTTTTAAAAAATCTTTCCAGCAATTTTAGCATTTTAGGTTTTACTATAGAAATTATTTTCAGAGTATCTTGTCAGGTTGCTGGATACAGATTTTTGGTGACAGTTTAAAGGCTGGATTGCCAAGGTGACATTGGTTGCTCTCTTGCTCACAAAGTCAGGTCACATCTTACCTATGCTTAACTCCTCCCAGTAGGATAGTGTAATGGCTAAATAAATAGGATCAATAATATGACATTCAAAAATATTACTGTGAGATACTACCAAAAGTGAAAGGCTACATAAGATGGTGGTACCCAAAAGCAGAAAAGAAAACACAAAAGCAAGCACTGGCTTGAGCAGAAACCCAACAAACCCAAGTTAGAAGAAGTAGGGAAACTTCAATGTAGCCTGTCTGGCTAGTAGTTGGAAATTCATCTTTATTTGTGAGAGAAATCAGAATTATAATTATGGTCTTTTAAAATCACCACAAAAGACTGTCATTCCAAGCTATAGGTAGCCCAAGAGAAGAATGTGATCAAAAATATGATTAAGAAGACCAGGAGGAATATCCATGCATTGAAAGTGTGCAGATATAGAAAAATCCAGGGAAAGAGGCTGGTGAAAAGGAAAGAAATAAGAATAGGAATGTCTTTAAAAATATTGAAATGTATATAAAACAGTGACTGCTGAAGTAGCATAAATTGTTTCAACTAGAAACTTCTTCAGGTCTATCAAAAGTCACTAAAATAGGACTGGGGGTTTAGCTCAGTGCTAGAGTGCTTGCCTACGATGCACAAAGCCCTGGGTTCAATCCCAGATCACACACACAAAGCTACTAAAAATAGAACTGGAAGGATATAGGAATTTCATCTCATAGCTTCTGAAAGGATTGATCAAATGGGGCATTTTCCTACTGGTGTAGAAATAGGGCAGTCTTCAGGGCTCTTCCCCTATCTTGCAAATGTATTCTGCATCTAATGCATTTTTCAAGACCCACAGGACTCCTGCACACCTGATATAGCCAGTTACACTTTCATTATCCCATTACCCTTTGCCTCAGCTTTCAAACCTGCTTCTCTAATAGTGGTTTTACAAAGCTTCATTTCATTAACCCTTCTTTGTTTCAGAAATTTAATTATTCTGTGGTCACTGCTTTCCCACAATCTATACCTGAAATCTTTTGTATTTTTTTGTATCATTAGCAACATCTTCAGAATTGAACTCTCCTTTCTGCCTTCTCTATGTTTTGCTTAAGAAATTATCCTTTCCCACTAGATGGTCCCCAGAAATAAGTAATTCATGATGTCTAAGTACCCACATGTTATGTAGCTAACAAGCTATCTTAAGCAGTGATGGTAATTATTTACTCTGGAAGGTCTGTCAAGGTTACTGTTAAATCATTGCTATGCTATTGTATTGGACTAGGAGTTACCTCCCTTTACTGTTATTGATCTTATGGGTGAATTACCCCCCAAAAAAATCTTTCCAATGTTTTACTGGCTAATTCATTACTAGGGTAATATATATTACATTGAATGTGAATACATACATCTTATTTGTAATGTGTTTTAGATGTACAAATCTGAAATTTATGACAATGTTCTCAAATACTGTGACATAAGTGAAAAAATATAATTTCCAAGGTAATAACCAGTGTTCATAAATATGGCAGCTTGGAAATCACAAGCAATGTGCAAAGGAAGGAAATCAATAGGCTTTGAACACTAATACTGTTTCTCAGGTCAAAGGTCTATTCCGTGTGGCAATAAACACACCTCCATTCAAATAAGGAAAGTATTCTACACCATTTACATTTATGTTTTAATCCCCTGGTGGTCAGGAATTCAAGATAGGGACATGTCTTCCTAGCTGCTAATCCATATGTTATCACATTGAAATGGGGGTTGTTAAGGGGTGGCAGTATAGCTGTATAGTCATGGAAGACCTGAACAGAACATGAAGTCAATTTAACTTCTGAGATTAATTTTGACATATACATATTATATATGATGAATCATATATATGTATGTATATGTGTATATATCTTTTTTCTTTAACTGGAAACTTATGGCTTCGATTATTCATTCCATTATTGGGTACATCCATATGCTAGGTACTGTGGTAGATTCTGGGATAGTATCAATGAACAAGACTTCCAAAGCTCTGATGTCACCCAGGTTACAGTCTACATTGACTGAGCCAGTAGAAAAATACAACAGGTAGCTACTGCCTTGTCTAATACAAAACATGAGAGAGAGAGAGAGAGAGAGAGAGAGAGAGAGAGAGAGAGAGAGAGAGAGAGAGAAATGAAGCATGGGCATTTGTATATGCATTTATCTATTCAACAAGTGCTATCAGATTTTTATATAGTGTATATTTAAAGATACTAGTGGTGCAAAATGAGTAAAATATATAGACTTTGTCCCATGATTTTTATCATATTGGAGGAGATAAATACTCTCCTCCAATAGACCCAGGAAAAGAATTCCAAAGAGCAACATATGTACAATGCCTAGGGGCACAGTAGAGAGAGATGGAGTAACAATGACCTCATTTCCTACTGGTCTCTCTGACTTGATCTATTAAGGTTGCTATAGCAAAATATCTTAGAGTAATTTGTAAACATATTGCACATAGTTCTTGAAGCCAGGAAGTCCAAGATCAAGTTGTCAACATATGCACTGTCTGGTGCGGGTCTGTTCCTTATAGATGGTGCTTTCTATGTGTAAATCCATAGAAAAAAATGAAAATGGGGAACAAACTTATGCAGTCCTCTTTTTTAAGGGCATTAATCACACTCATGAGAGCAGAGACCTCATATCCTTCCAAAGGTCCATCCCCTTGAAACTATTACTCTGGGGATTATGTTTCAACTCATGAATTTGGGAATACAAATATTTAGACCATAGCATTCTCCCTTGTTCCAGACCTCTCACCTCTCTGTACCTATCTTAAGATATTTGCACTAGCTATTTTCTTTGGCCTAAATAATACCTTTCCCCAATATCTACATGACCAACTCACTTATTCATATCAAGGCTTTGCTCAAATACCATTTTAGTGGGACCCATCTTGATCACACTATAAAATATCCTGATCCATCTTACCTTGTTCTGTTTTCTCTTTTGCCCAAAGTATATAATGTGTGTGTGTGTGTGTGTGTGTGTGTGTGTGTGTGTGTGTGTGTGTGTGGTGTGTGTGACTGGGAATTTGACTCACAAGTGTTCTACCTCTGAAATACACTTCCAGCCCTATTTTATTTTTTTTA
The DNA here is from genome assembly GCA_004027655.1 of Graphiurus murinus. Lineage (NCBI taxonomy): Eukaryota > Metazoa > Chordata > Mammalia > Rodentia > Gliridae > Graphiurus > Graphiurus murinus. The sequence continues at coordinate 41,076 of PVLC010007181.1, read as the reverse complement.
TTTTGAAACAGGGTCTTGCTAAATTGCTGAGGGCCTCACTAAGTTCTTGAGGCTGGCCTTAAACCTGGGATCCTCCTGTCTCAGCGTTCCAAGTACTGAGATGACAGGCATGTGGCACCATGTCCAGCACAGCACATAACACATTTAAATGAACTCAATAGTTTACTTCACATTTTATGTTTACTGTTTATTATTTGTGTCTCTGTAAGCTTCACAAAGGCTATATTGAGTCCACTGTGATCTATGTTTACTCCACTAGTGAATCCAAACCTATAGAACAGTCCCTAGCACAGAGCAGGTACTCACAAAATGTTTGTTAAATAAATGATGATGATAATAGTATTGATATAAATTTAGCACTGAATATATGCCAGGCACTGTTCTAAGCACTTTAAATGCATAGCCCCTTTTAATCCTCATAATGCATTATTTGCTTTATAAACTCATAGTAGATACTAATCCCTGTTCTTGGTTATAGACAACTGAAAAGGAATTTAATGGGTGCTTATCGGGAAACATAAAGAATAGCATTGCCTGACTCTGCCACCAATGGAGTCACCACCTTTCTTGTAGGTGAATCCTTCTTCTAGATCTGAATTTCCAATGTGTCATCATCTCCTTTCAGCCCAAAGAATTTCCTTTGGCATCTCTTGTGGTGATCAATTTCTTGACATAGGATTCTAAGTTGACAGGTGTTTTCTTGCAACACTATAAAGATGCAACTTCATTACTCTTTGGATTTTGTTGTTTCTAATGGAAAAGCATCACTCTTGTTGATATTATCCTGTATGTAAAATGCATTTTTCTCTCTGGCCACTTTTCAGATTTTTTCCTATATCTTTCACCTTCAGCAGTTTGGCTACTAGATGCTTAGGTAAGGATTGTCTGGTCAATATTTTTGAAGTATTTTTAATGATTCATTCTCTCCTTACTTTTTGAGATTCCTTCTACACATAAGATAGACAACTTGATCGTTTCCACCAGGTCACTGAAGTTCTGTTTATTTTCTCAATATTTTTTCTATGTGCTTTAGTTTGAGTAATTTCTACTGATCTGTCTCCAGACTGATCCCTTCTTCTGTTGTGTCCTGCCTGTTGTTAAACCTATGCATTGATTTATTTTTCAGAGATTATAACTGTCAGTCCTGGGATTTTCATTTGGTTCCTTTTAGAGTTTCCAGATTTCTCCTGAAATTTTCTACCACTTAACCCATTCTACTTTTAAAGAAAATGATAAATCTTTAGCAAGATTCAAAAAGAGACAGAGGAGCCGGGCGTGGTGGCGCACGCTTGTAATCCCAGCATTCGGGAGGCTGAGACCGGAGGATCCGGGTTCGCGGCCAGTCTCAGCTACCTAGTGAGGCACTCCGCAACTTAGTGAGACTCGGTTTCAAAATAAAGAATAAAAAATAGGGCTGGAGGTGTAGCTCGGAGGTAGAATGCCCCTGAGTTCAATCCCCAGTACCGCAAAAAAAAAAAAAGAGACAGAGGAAACCACAGGTTATCACTATCAGGAATAAAAGCACATATATTGGTATACCATCCTGTAGACAGTAAAAAATAATATCATATCAGTATAAATTTATGTTAATAAGTTTGACAATTTAAATGAAATGTTCAAATTCTTTTGGAAACAAACTTCCTAATATTAACCAAGAAAAAATACAAAATCTGAATAGCCTAGTATTTACTAAAGAAATTAAAGTTATCATTTATAACCCTCCCACAAGCTAGGCATGGTGGTATCTACCCAAATCCAAGCAACTCATGATGCTAAGACAGGAGTATCACAAGTTTGAGGTAACTAGGCAACTTTTGAGACCATCTCAAAACAAAAATAAAAAGGGCTGGGGATATAGTTCAGTGGTAGAGAACCCCTGGATTCAATCCCCAGTACTGCAAAATAAATAAGAAATTAGACCTTCCCACAAAGAAAACTCAAGTTTCGTGTCTTCACTGATGAACACTACCAAATGTTTAATAATACTGAACTTGAACTGACTGTTTCAGAACACTAAGGAGAAATGAACACTCCCAATATATTTTATAATCTTGATATTAAGCTTATACTAAAACCAACAAAGGCATTAGAATAAAACCAATACACTTCATGATCATAAATACAAAATTCCTCAACAGTGTAGTTTCAAATATAATCTCAATCAAAATTCCAGCAGACCTTTTATGGAATTTAACAAACTGATTCTAAAATTTATATGGTATTGCATAATAGAGAATTTAGAAAGAGTCCCACACATGAATAGTTGGTTGATTTTCAACAAAGATGCCAAGGTAATTTACTAAAGAAAGAACAGCCTGTTCATCCAATATTACTGAAACAACTGAGAGTGAGAGAGAAAAATACACCCACACAAATAAACATCAACTCTTGCCTTCTACCATACACATAAATTTCAAATGAGTCATAAGTATAAGCATGACAGATAAAACTACAAACTTTCTAGAGAAAAAGCCTTCACAACTTTGGATTAGGTAAATATTTCTAAGAAATAACACAGAAAACACAAATTATTAAAGAAAAATGGTAAATTGGACTTCATTAAAATAAAAAACTTGTACTCATTGAAAGACACTACTAAGAAAATGAAAAGGCAAGCCACAGGTTTGTAATACAGATTGGATACAGAATATGCAAGAGAACTCATGAGTCAAAAATAAAAGAAAAAAAAACTAGAAAGGACCCAAATTTCCATCAATAGATGAACAAATAAGTAAATAAAAGTATATTCATAAAATAGGACACTATTCAGCAATTAAAAAAAAAATACTGAACCACGTAACAACATAGACCAATCCCATGACTCAGCAATCCGCTCCTAGGTATATGTCTAGAAGATATACCTTGGTATTTGCATATGCACCAAACTACAGTACAGGACTGTTCACAGCAACATTATCATAATAGTCAAAGTCCAGATCAGATCCAAATTAGCTCCAAAAATACAATAGACAAATGGTAGTGTGTTCATTTAATGAAAAACCATAAAAAGAAACAAGAGAACAAGCCAACTTTCGATAGCTACAAAAAATAAAATACTTAGGAACAAAATTAATCTAGGAGATAAAAGACCTGTACACTGAATGCCAGATTCTGTACCAGCAGTGCACAGGGTGACACAATGAAAATATACTCTTGAGACTTTATTTCTGGTCTCCAAGAGGTCAGAGGGGAAAAGGAAAGAGAGTCAAACTCCCCCAGCAAACTCAGCTCTTCCTTTTATTGTAGGCTTACAGAGTTAAGACTGATTCATCAAATCCTTGATTGTCTCTTGCTAGGGAGTAGAGCATTGTATTAGGAATGCTTTATTTTTTTAATTGGTGCATTGTAATCATACATCTTTGTTAGGTACAAACTGATAAAGGCATACATGCACACATTTTTCATTTAACCCCTTCCCCAATTCCCACCCCACTCCCTCCCCCTCCCTCCTTCTCAAGTTCAGTTTAGTGATTGACTTTGATATATTTGTTAAAGTACATCATGTGCATTAGGGTGCCTCCCCTTCATCCATCACCTTCAGTTAAGTCAACTTCTTTGCTTATTTAGGGTTTCCCCTTTTCATCTGGAGTCCCTTTTATGCCTCATCTTCTCCCTAGCATCCGCATATTAGGGAGAACATAATTCATTCATCTGTTGATGGACATCTTGGCTGTTTCCATAATTTGGTAATTGTGAATTGTGCAGCCATAAACATAGATACAGATGCATCAGTCTGATAGTTTGGTTTCCATTCTTTTGGGTAGATACCCAGAAGTGGTATTGCTGTGTCATATGGTAGGTTCATTCCCATTGGTCTGAGGATCCTCCATACTGTTTTCCAAAGTGGTTACACTAATTTGCAATCCCGCCAACAATGTATTAGGGTTCCTACTTCTCCACACCCTCGCCAGCATTTGTTGTTGTTCGTGTTTTTTATGATTGCCATTCTGATTGGAGTTAGGTGAAATCTCAGGGTAGTTTTGATTTGCATCTCTCTGATTGCTAATGATGTAAAACATTTCCGCATACATTTATTGGCTGTCTGGATACAAAATCAATCTTAAAAAATCAGAAGCTTTCCTGTATGCCAACCATAAATCTACTGAAAAAGAAATCCAGAAAACAATTCCACTCACAATAGCACCTTGAAAAATAAAATACTTAGGGATAAACCTGACCAAGGAGGTAAAAGACCTCTATAAGGAACATTATGAAAGGTTGAAAAAAGAAATCGATGAAGACCTTAGAAGATGGAAAGATCTTCCATGCTCTTGGATAGGCAGAATAAATATCATCAAAATGGCCATCCTCCCAAAAATGGTCTACAGATTCAATGCAATACCCATGAAATTACCAAGGTCACTCCTCACAGACATAGAAAAATCAGTCCTTAAATTCATTTGGAACAACAAAAAGCCCAGAATAGCCAAAGAAGTTCTTAGCAACAAGAACTATACAGGAGGCATCACAATACCTGACTTCAAACTCTACTACAAAGCCATAGTAAAAAAAAAAAAAAAGCATGGTATTGGCACAAAAACAGACACATAGACCAATGGAGCAGAATAGAAGATTCAGAAGCAGACCCACGCACTTAGAGTCAACTGATTGATCGATGGTGTTGGCAAAACTGGTTAACCATATGCAGAAAAATTGAAATAAACCTCACTTTTTCACCCTGCACAAGAGTCAACTCAAGGTGGATCAAAGACCTGGAAGTCAGGCCAGAGACCTTACAGCTACTTGAAGAGGGCATAGGGCCGACCAACACTACAACACATGGCACAGGTAAAAACTTTCTCAACAAGATCCCAAAAGCACAAGCAACTAAAAGGAAGATCAATACTTGGGATAGCATTAAACTGAAGAGCTTCTATGCAGCAAAGGAAACTATCAAGAACCTCAACAGACAGCCCACAGAGTGGGAGAAAATTTTTGCCTGCTACTCTTCTGATCTAGGATATACAGAGAACTCAAGAAACTCACAGCTAAGAAAACAAATAACCCAATCAAAAAATGGGCAAAGGATCTAAATAGACACTTCATAATGAATGTTTTAGAAGATAAGTTGTTATCAGGCAGTTTTGCAAGAGCAGAGGTTGCTGTCTTCTGCTTCTTTCTTAGGATGGTCTTGCACCCTTAAGCAAAGCAAGCGAAAGATATAGTAGAACAGAAGGAAGGACACAGCTTAGATAGTGAAGAGGCATCGAGGCCACTGTCTTCAGTTCCCTCAGGAAAGGCAGCCTTCTGCCAAAACAAGCAAGAAGCTACAAATCCTTAAGCAAATATTTCTTAGACTTAGAACAGTTTCTCACAACTGAAAACTATAAAACATTTATGAAAGAAGACAAAAATAAATGGAAATATACCCCAAGTTCATGAACTGGAAAGATTAATATTGTTAAAATGGTCATGGTACCCAAAGCAATCTACAAATTCAATGCACTCCCCATCAAAATTCCAATGATATTCTTCATAGCAATAGAAAAAAATCTTAAAATGTATTTGGAACCACAAAAATCCCAACTAGCCAAGGCAATCATGATCAAAAACAACAAATCTGGAGACATCACACTATTTTTTAAACTATAAAAATCTTCAGTAATTAAAACAGCATGGTACTGGCATAAAAATAAACACATCAACTAATGGAACGAAAGAGAGCCCAGAAATGAACTCACGCATGTACGGTTGATTGATTTTTGACAAAGGGGTCAAGAATGCACAATGAGAAGATGACAGCTTCTTGCTGGGAAAACTGGATATCCACAGGCAGAAGAATGAAACTGAACCCTTATCTTATACTATATACAAAAATCAACTCTAGATGTATTAAAGACTTAAAAATAAGACCTGAAACTATAAAACCACTGGACAAAAACATAGGAGAACAGTTATATGACACTGTTGTGAACAATGATATCTTGGATTTGACCCCAAAACACAGGCAACAAAAGTAACTATAGACAAAAAGGATTACATCAAACCAAGGTGTGGTGGTACACGCTTGTAATCCCAGCATTTGGGAGTCTGAGACCAGAGGATCCAGGTTTGTGGCCAGCCTCAGCTACCTAGTGAGGCACTCCGCAACTTAGTGAGACCCTGTTTCAAAATAAATAATAAAAAAAAATAGGGCTGGGGGTGTAGCTTGGAGGTAGAATAATTGAGTTCAATCACCAGTACCGCAAAAAAAAAAAAAAAAGGATTACATGATTACATCAAGTTAAAAGGCTTTTGCAAAGGAAATAACACTATTGAGAGAGAACCTATAGATTAGGAGAAAATATTTACAAGCTATATATCCAATAAGTGGTTAATATACAAAATATATAAGGAACTCAAGCAACTCAATAGCAAAAAACAACCCAATTTTTAAAATGGGAAAGAGTCCTTAATAGACATTTCTCAAAAGAAGACAACAATGGCCAACATATGTACATTAAAAATGCCAAATTTTTCTAATCATTAGGAAATTTAAACTAAAACCACAAGATATCATCTCACACCTGTCAGGATGGCTATTATCAAAAAAGATGAAAGATGACATGTCTTGGTGAGGATGAAGAGGAAAGGAAATCCTTATGCATTATTGTTAAGAATATAAATCAGTACAGCCATAAAGAAAACAATGTGGAGTTTCCTCAAAAATCTAAAAATAGAACTGCCATATAATCCAGCAATCCACTTTGGGGTATTTACCCCAAAGATCTGAAGTATGTAAAAGAGATGTCTGCAATCCATGTTTACTGCAGCACTATTCGCAACAGCCAAGTTACAGAATCAGTGTAGGTGTTCATCAACAGATGAATGAACAAAGGAAATGAGGTGTACATGCACACGCACACACTCACACTCCCACACACGCACACATGCACACAGTAGAATACTATTAAGGCTAAAACAGGAAGCAAACTCTGTCACTTATGACAACACAGATGGAATCGGAGCATATTATCTTAAGGGAAATAAGCCAAGCACTGAAAGACAAATACTGTTTATTCCCCTTTATAGGTGAAATCTAAAACAAACTCTTAGAAGCAGAGAATAGAATGATTACAGAGGCTGAGGGTTAGTGGGAATGGGGATATGAATGTCAAAGCGCAAACAGTCTCAGACAGAAATAATATGGTTTGTGGTGCAGCATGGTAAATAAAGTTGATAATAGTGTATTGCACATTTCAAAATTGTTAAGAGGGTTAATTTTAAATTCACTCACCACAGAAAATAAGTATTTAAGGTGAGGAATATCTTAATTGTCTTGATTTAACTATTCCACACTTAATTATTCTATGCCACAGAAAATAAGTATTTGAGGTGAGGAATATCTTAATTGCCTTGATTTAATTGTTTTGATTAGTTATTCATAAATTGTAACACCACTTTTCACCCCAGAAATATATATAATTATAAATTGTCAATTTGTAATACATTTTAAGTTTTATTTTCATTTTAAAAAGTATAAACTGTTGCAAGCAACAACACAAATGACTCACAGCAGTGTTGATGGAACAAAGCCTCTATATGATCTGTTTATGTGGAATTCAAAAACAGACCATTGAAATTAGAATAAGGACACCAACCAGCCAGGCGTGGTGGCACACACTTGTAATCCCAGCATTTGGGAGACTGAGACCAGAGGATCTGGGTTCGCAGCCAGCCTCAGCAACCTCGTGAGGCACTCTGGAACTTAGTGAGACCCTGTTTCAAAATAAAGAATAAAAAATAGGGCTGGGGGTGTAGCTCAGGGATAGAATGCCCCTGATTTCAATCCCCAATACCACAAGAAAGAAAGAAAGAAAGAAAGAAAGAAAGAAAGAAAGAAAGAAAGAAAGAAAGAAAGAAAGAAAGAAGGAAAGAAAGAAAAAAAGAAAGAAAGATGCCAATTAGGAAGAGGTGCAAGAGAAGATCATGGGGTGCTATGAATATCCTGGGGTGCTATGAATATCCACACTGCTCTCAGTCAGTAAGCTATACACTTAAAATTTTTTATACTTTATGGTATGTGTGATATGTTTCAACAGTTAAATACAAAATGCAAAAAAAATTCTTATGTTTCCATTATCATGTCGGTCCTTTTTAGTCCTGTGTAAAGCACTATAAGGAATATTAGAGGAGCACAGGTCCCTGTTCTCTAGAGAATTGGAGTGTAGATAAAGAGCCAAGACTAGCCAGGTACAGTGACTCACGCCTATAATTCTAGTACTTGGGAGGCTGAGATAGGAGGATCACAAGTTCAAGGCCAGCCTCAGCAACTAAGCAAGACCCTTAGTAATTTAGTGAGACCCGGTTTCAATTTTTTTTAATTATTTTAAGGTCTGGGAGTGTAGCTCAGAAATAGAATGTCCCTGGGTTCAAGCCCCAGTACCACAAAAAATAATAAAGAGCCAAGGCTAACATTATTAAATATATATTATTAATTATATATTTATATATATTTCCACAATAAGTAATTTAAAGTTCATCATAGGCCTGCCTTAATAATTCACCACAAACTTAATAGCTTAAAATAACATAATTGAATTGTCCCACAGTTCCAGAAGCCAAAATTCCAAACTGAAGTATCAGCAGGACTACTACTATCAAAGGCTCCCAGAGAGGGTTCTTCCTTGCTGGTTCCAAGGTGTCACCTTGGCTTGGGCAAGGGTGACCCTAATCCCTGCCTCCATCTTCACGTGACCTGTGTCCCTGTGTGTCTTGGTGCCCCCCCATTCGGATGCCAGTCATTGGAGGTAGGCCCACCCTAATGCCATATGGCATCATCCTAACTACTCACAGCTGGGGAGGTTCTATCTACAAATAAAATCACACTGTGATGTTACAGGTAGACGTGAGTCTGAGAGGAACACTGCTTACTGTTGTTTAATTCTAGTGTGTCCCCAAAGGCTCATGTGTTGGGGGTTTGGTTATCAGCCTTTAGGAACAGAAGGAGCTAGAACTAGTGAAAGGAAGTTAGGCCAGTGCTGGTGTGCCCTTGAAGGGAATACAGTGACCCCAGCACGTCTCTCTCTCTCTCTCTCTCTCTCTCTCTCTCTCTCTCTCCCTCCCTCCCTCCCTCCTTCCCTCTGTCCTTCCTGGTTTCCATGAGGTGAACAGGCCTCCTCTGCTACATGCTCCTGCCATGGTATACTGTGTTGCCACAGGGACAAAACAACAGAGCCAAGTGACTATGGACTGAAATCTTGGGCCAAAATAAACATTTTCTTCTTTTAAGTTGATTTATCTCAAGGTATCTGTTACAGCAATGGAAAGTTGACTAACATACTACTCAACCTACTACATATAGCTATCTTAGTTTTAATTAAGGGCTGAATTTTTTGGCCATACAAACTCAGAGAAAGATACAATCATTTCAATCTAAAAAAAAAGTTAGCAACAGCATCACAGGAGAGTCAGTCGTGAATTCCCCATGAAAATTGAGCAAAGATTCAGGTGACCATAGCAGGCCATGACCTGGCAATGGGGTTGCAGGGCTCAGAGGAGGGGCTGACTGACAAGGAGAGGGCTGGTTGGAAGTGGGAAGAAATAAGATTGAATAGAGTGAGCCAAGTGATGAGAGTCCTTGAAAGCCTGGCAGATGAATTTAGACTTGACCCAATAGGAAGTGGAAAATGACTATAAATTCTCAAGCAGAGAAGTGACATGGTGAAGGCAGTGCTTCAGGAAGATTATGTTGGTGACAGTATGCTGGATGGATGGGAGGCAAAGGGGACTGAAGGCTGATGTATTTTGTCTTTCCTGCTCCAGATGAATGTAGGGTAGCATGACATATGTAGTTTAATTTTTAAAAAGAAAAGGCACAATGACAATTCCTCTCCTAAATCTTAAAAAACTTCCTGAACTCATTCTGAAATGGAAAAGTAGCCCACATGACACAGCACTTGAAAATGCTAATTGTTTCTCAGGTGGAAATTTCCATATGGGGAAGAAGAGGCAAGAAGTGTACCAAACAGTTCCTTGTTACTCAAAGGCTAGCACTGGTGTTACCTGGAATCTGCCAGAAATTTAGAACCTCAGGCCTGTCCCAGATCTATTGAATAAGAATCTGCATTTCTACCAAGGTCTCCAGGAGACTTGTAAGCTTTTAAACATTGTGTTAAAGTTTCAGATGCACTGCCATGGTAAATTTCTATTGAACTTCTGTTGTTTATGAGAAATGTGGATATGTAACTGTCAAAACTGTGATGTTAACTTGAAAAGCCAATTGTGATCCCCTGGCTTCATATGATGAGGCTATCTCCTTGAGGCACTTTCCAGTCCCAGAGTTGTAGTGCTTGCTCACCCACTTCTTCTCATGGAGAATAACTGTTACACAGATGAAAAGGAAATATCTGGTTGCCATGTGAAATGTGCCACTTAGTACATGCAGTTGAAATTGAGACATCTGCTTGTCTCCCCAATTCTGTGGACTCTTGCTCTAAAGTGATACTTTTCTTGTCATTTGAAATATATCTTCATACCAAAGGGCCTTGTTTCCTTGATACATAAATATGAAAGTGGAACATACCAGATTGGTGCAGATCATGAAAATCAGCAGACAATCCACTTATCCAGAGTCAGGGCAGGACTTCTTGCCTTGGAAATTTGGTTTCAAACCCAGCTGAGCGACTTCTTTCTCAGGCATTCCATTCTCCAATGGCAAGTGCCCTTGGTTACCTCAGGATATCAACAGAGTGAAAAACATTTGGCAACTATTCCCACTATGTCCAGGTCATGAGGAAGAAGTGAACTTTCAAGCTGAGCATATTAGCACACACCAGTAATCCCAGTACTTGGGAGGTTGAGACAGGAGGATCGAAGGTTTGAGGCCAGTCTGGGCAATTTAACACAACCCTAAACAACTTAGTGATACCTTGTTTCAAAATAAAAAATAAAATAAAGCTGGGGTGTAGCTTGGAGGAAGCATGCCCCTGGGTTCAATTCCCAATAACATACAAACACACACACACACACACACACACACACACACACACACACACATTAGAGGAGAATTCCTCAAACTTTAACACACTACTTAGAGATCTGTGGAAACACAGATCTCAACCAATAAGTATAGAAGGAAGACTGAAATCCTGTATTTCTAACAAGCTCACAGGTAATGCAGACCTTGGTACTCCAAAGTCCACACTCCAAGTAGCAAAGCCACTTACTTGGCAACATCAGGTATGCAAAGAGAAAAAGGAGAGAAAGCAGCAGCAGAATGTAGTTGTGTAGAAATATCTCTATGGGTGGGAAGAAATAAAGCTAAAGATGTGAAGAGGGATGAAAAGACTCAACATGGAAGAGCAGGAAGATGGTCTTTAAAAACGAAGCTGACTTTTTGAAAAAAAAAAAAAAAAGAATTGATAAAGATAAAAATGTAAAGGGGTTGTACAGACATTAGATTTGGGTTAATCTAGGAACCCAGAATTTATTTAACAATACTTCTACCACAGACATCCATAGCTAGAAGCTCTTGATGGGGATTTTCAAATCCCAGGGCCAGCAGAATGATAGGGGGAAAATATTGACTCTGGCAGGCAAGATCTTCCTCACTGATCCTGGACATCTGGTCACTAAATCTTTCAGAAGGGCAGATTAGAGATGGTGAATTGAAATCCCCTCCAGCAGAGGCACCAATAGTGATTTTCAAATGAGTATGGAAACTGGCCAATCTCTTGCCATCCGATCTGCAAAACCACATTACAAATTCAGTCCTACAAATAGAAACAAAAGAAGGAAATTTAGTAGACTACATTTGTTAAGACCTTGAAGGTTTTCAAGGGAGGGAAGAATAAAATGAAGACATCTCTTCTCCCAACCAAAATGCATCCTGACTCAACAAGATCAAGGTGAGTAAGGTAACTCCCAGAAGGCAATAGGGAACCTGTGCCACAAGCCTAACACTGGAAAAAGTACTGAGTGTCTTAAAGATGTGGCTCACAAGACGATGACATTCTCAAGTAGACATTTAGTAATCAGCAGACATCACACTTAGTTTTCTTTAATGCAGTAAATAGTTGCATGTACTTAGCTCATAATACACCTTCATAAAGAACTGAGAACAAGTCTAACCTCTATTCACTTGTCTTTCTGCAAAATTAAACATACACACACACATACACACACACACACACATGACAACATAAAATTCAAAGATAATCAACTCAGAGAATGTCCCAATGCCATTGGCCTAAAGCTGTCACCAATAGGGGAAGGAGGTGATGGGTTCTAATTAGCAACACAGTGCAAGCTGTCAGTAAAACTCTCTTTTCCAATGAGAGCAAGTTTTACTCAACTTGAATGCTGAAATGAATTTACATATTTCCATACATATTCCGAGGATGTTTTCCCTGATTCAACTTGAAGGTTAAAATGGACTTTGATCTATTTACCCTAAGGAGAAAAGAACAGCATGATTCTGTGCTGGTCTTCCTGATACAGTCTTCACGCCACCCAATGGTGGTGACTCATGCCTACTGACAGTGGGGATCTGCTCCTCTCTATCTCACCCCAGACTCATCATCAGAGACCAACCTTTAATGATGGATAGAAACAAGAAGGGGAGGCGGAGGACAACCATGAACTATATCCACCTCTCCTTCCCACTTTGCACCTAACAGAGGTAGCACAGGAGACCAGAGCATTCTAACCACCTTCTTGTTACATACGCATCACCTAGTTCTTGATTCTGATGTAAAGTTGATTAGGAGACATGGCCCCCCAAACCAAAAAAAAAACTATTTATGGTAGTTTTTAGCAGGGAAAGCTGGGAGTCCTAAGACATGAAGCCACAGTGGAAGAATGTGGGGACCTGCCTGAGCCCTACACTCTAGGTTCAGGTCCCAGATCTGACAAAAAAAACACAGCCATGACCTTCCGATCTTTTTTCTTACCTGTAAAATAGAGCCCTTTTATTGAGCCCTTGTTTTTTATTTTGAGACAGGGCCTTACTAAATTTCCCAGGCTAGACTCAAACTTTGATCTTCCCGCATCAGCCTCCCAAAACTGTGGGATTACAGACATGAATCATCCCACTCAGCTTCTACAATGTTTTTGTCTTTTGAGGGTACTAGGCATTGAACCCAGGGCATTCTACCTCCAAGCTACATTCCCAGTCACACTTTATTTTTTATTTTGAAACAAGATCTCACTAAATTGCTGAGGGCTCTGCTAAATTGCTGCAGCTGGCCTCAAATCAGCTATCCTCCTGTCTCAGCCTCCCAAGTACTGGGATTACAGACATACACTATCACACCTTACTCTGCCATGTTTTTAAAAGAAGACCAGAATAGGAAACAAGAAAAGAAGGATGCTTACAATTGAAGTCAACAGCTGTTCCCATGTCACATGTTATTTAAAACCAAAAAAAGAAAGAAAAAGCAACCTTTACTTAAGGTTCTCTCCTTTAATAGACAAAAATGTTCATAACTTGATACTTTATATTCCTTTGAGACAAATCTTAATTACTTAGGCCCTATAGCTAAGGCTATTATAATTTTTCTTAGGATGTTTAACATTTTCTCTTTGAGAATTTTATCAATCTTAGAATCTCTATGAATGCATCTGATGGATTAAATTCATGAATATCACAAGAAGTTAGGTGTCCTCTTACCTAGGATATGAATTAAACTCTGCCTGTAAAACCATGAGGATTGTCTTTCTTCATTGTTGTCTGAAAGTAGGACATGATTCCTCTTCTCTTGCCATCCATTCACAGACGGAGAAGCAAGTTCTTCCTCCTCCTCCTAAGCACAGAGCTGGCACTGAACAGATTGCACAGGCTGCTTTGGGATGGAAAACGGCAAGTCGCAGCCTCATGGCTTAAGGAGAGATTCAGACACTCATGCTGGCTCTCGGCTTGCCAGCAGAGCTACAGACAGGCGGAGGATCAGCGACAGAAACCACACATCCCTCCAGCACCCAGCACGTGGTGCTCCCTCCACAGCCCTGTGCCACACACAAGTCTCAGTCGAGGTCCCCATCTGGCCCTTCTTCACAACAGCTTTGCTGACTTCACGCTCAGTGTCCTGGGCCTTCCTGCTATGGGCCATGGGACCTTATTCAGAGCCATCTCTTCCCCCCAGGAGTTAACTGTATGGGTTTGTGACAATACAACCATCTGTGTATCTGACATTACTCTCCAAGTAATTACTAGGAAAGGCAGCAATTTATCCAGGGATATTCCATAAATATTTCTTGAAGGAATAAAGGAGGCTCAGAAATTCCATGTTCACTCCCTCCATAAGAAAATGATGGAGAAGCCTCTTGCACTTCTCTGGACTTCTCTCTGGTGTCTTTTGAGGGTCCCCATTTCTCTTCCCACACAACCAGAGTTGTATATAGTAGCCCCAGTGTCACATCTTCAGGTGTGTACTCTTCACAATGGTCTCTCTCCTCTCTAGCAATCCCACACATTAGTGCTGCCCCAATTAACACCTGATATCATTGCTGATATATACCACTATTATTGCCAATATTATGTCAATATTATTCCTAGCTCACAGCACTTTCCCAGCAGACTTGAAAACCCAGTGTTCTGATGATCATTCCCATCTGACACTCATGGGCACCTCGAACTCTGCACATCCAACACTGAATTCATTATTTTATCCCATAAGTGTTTTGTCCACCTTCATATTCTCTCTCAGTTGTCACCTCACCCTCCACTCTGACAGTCCTGGGAGAATTCCTGAACTCCTATGTGCATTCCTATGCAACCAGTTTCCGATTTCTGCTGGTTTTGCTTCCTAAGTATCATCTTCCTGAGTATTGTCCCTTGCTTCCTTTCTGATTTTCCCAATTCTGGCCTCAAGGTCTCCAGTCTGCAGTTCTACATATATTTTCCCAACTAGTCCCTGTGCATTTGTATTTCAAGCCCCACGGAGAAGTTAGAGCCATAAATATAGACCTGACTCTTCATCCCCTTGTTTGAAAGCCTTAAATAAGCTGGGCACAGTGGTGCACAGTGGTGCACACCCATAACCTTAGGATGCTGAGACAGGATGATCACAGGTTTCAGACCAGCCTCAGAAACTTAGCAAGACCCTTAGTAACTTAGTGAGATCCTGATTGAAAATAGAAAATAGGACCAGGGATGTAAGTCAGAGGTAGAATGCCCCTAAGTTCAATCCCCAGTACCAAAAATAAATAAACTTTTAAAAAAATCTTAAATATTTTCCGTTCAATTAACTGTGACGCTCACACTGGGGGGTTTCTGTACCAGGCTACACACAACATACCTTCCTTCCTAGACTACTTATTAGTCTTCTCAAAGCTGTCATTTTTCTGTGAAAATAATCCCAGTTATATATTAGAGAACAATACAAAATTTGCATTAAGGCTAAATAAAATGCTTGGAAGCTACCATCTGTGCTTAGTAGCCCATGTCTATGTGCAAACATAACCTCGGTCACTCTGCTGTTCATCTTCCTTTTCCCACACAGTTCCATTGTTGTTTCTAGTCATTCTCAAGAGATAACTCCCATGTACTCCACAGAAGTCAGGAGTTTTGTTTGTTTTGCTTTATGTTCTTCCGTGGTTCCAGAGCTTATAACAAGACATAGCTCATAATCAGCACGTATTATAGTTAGATATAGAATGGTCCCTTGAAGAGCTCATAAATTGGTGTTTGGAGTTGATGTAATTGAGTCATGAGAGTTTTAATCCCAGCAGTGGATAAATCTGTTGTAATGCATTTATCTTGGTGGTGGCTTAGCCTGGTAGTTGTGTGGCTGGAGAAGGTAGGTCCCTGGGGTGTGGCTTTAGGGATTATACATGGTTCCTCCTCTCCTCATTTTCTCTCTTGCTTCCAGCCTCCATGATTCTAGGAGCACGGCCTTGTGCTTTCCCTTTCTCTGCTTCCTGCTGCCATGCCCTGAGATCTGTGGTCCCTAGCCTCATGTGGATTGAACCCCAAAACCATGAGCTAATAAATCTTCCTTCCTCCAAATTATGTGGGCAAGTCTTTAGATTATAGCCATGAAAATGCCAATGAATACGGCACTCAAAAAGAATTTTTTTTTTTGAAGTAGGAATTGAACCCAGGGCCATTCCACCTCTGAGCTAGACCTCCAGCTCTCTTTATGTTTTTGTTTTGAAACAGGATCTCACTAGGTTACTGAGAGTCTCACTATGTTTCTGAGACTGTCCTCAAACCTGCAATCCTCCTGTCTCAGCCTCCCAAGTATTGGGATAACAGGCATGTGCCACCATATCTACTTATTTTTAATTTTGAAACAGATTTTCACTAAGTTGTATCTTGCTAAGTTGCTGAAGCTGTCTGTGAACCTGCAATCCTTCTGTCTCAGCCTCCCAAGTACTGGGATTGTAGACATGTACCACCATGCCCAGGAGCTCTCAAATATTTTTTTTTTTTTTTTTTTTTTTTTTTTTGCAGTACTGGGGATTGAACTCAGGGGCATTCTACCTCTGAGCTATACCCTCAGCCCTATTTTTTACTCTTTATTTTGAAACAGGTCTCACTAAGTTGTGGAGGGCCTCACTAAGTAGCTGATGCTGGCCACGAACCCGGATCCTCCAGTCTCAGCCTCCTAAATGCTGGGAATACAAGCGTGCACCACCACGTCTGACTTCAGATAATTATTGAACAAATACATGACTCCAAAAGCCAACCTTCCAGCCAAAGTCTTCACAGAGCTAGATGGCCACCAGTTCTTTCTCTTGGACTCTGGGTCTCACTTGTCCACCCCTACAGCCTGCACAGTCATTCAGAAAAATCCCCAGCTCCCACACACCATCAAGGCCAGACTACTGCCCATGCCAAAAAGCCCAATCCAGAATGACACTGGATTCCACACAGATACAAAGGAATGGTCACTCAAGTTCTCGAACATGTCTGTCTGTGCCTGATGTCCCAAATACCCTTGGCCTTCCACCATTCCTGGGTCCTTCTCCCGACAGGGGGCTCTAAATCAATCCACAGGACCCTATTGCTCCTTACCAAACTTCCTCTCTCCAAAACCAGTTTAAAATAAAGACAGTTGTGTGTAACTATGGAAACAAACACCTTAAAGGAAGCAATAAAAAAGTGTGTCCAATCATGAGTACAGGATCAAAAAGAAATTCCATGATTTGGGCCAGCAATTTGGAAAGTTTATCTAGAAAACTCCTAATCACTCTCTAGACCTCAGTTAAATGTACCCTCTTTAAGTAAGTATCTGACTACTGCTGTTTATTTGCCATCCCCATCCAAAACTCTATCACCATAGGGTTCAACATGCAGGTTGTAGAGTCTTAATCTAATACAATTTTCATGACACTCTTTAATCAAACAAATATAAAATTAGAATGCAAAAGCAATATTATTTATAATGAAAAAGCACTCAAATTATAAATTTTTAAAAACTTTAAGTCTTTTTAAATATATCTATATAAAAAGTATATCAGGAAAAAAAAACAAAGAATAATATCCTATTTAGTTCATTAACTGCCTGGTTCCTCTAGAATACCCTCTTCTGCTTGTTTTCTACTCGTTAAAAACATGTTCTTTATTGCTCCTTCATCTGACAATTCTGTAATATCATTTTCTATAGAAAGAGGAGAAATAGAATTCAGTCATTTCTTTGCCACAGTTGATCAAAAGTTGTTTTTATTACTGACTTTTGGGCCTCATGAAACATGATATATTATTCACAAACTCCTATATCACTACAAAGAATTTCTGATAAATTCTATCCCATAGGATTTCCATCCAAAAATAACATAGTTGTTTATAATTATAGATGAAAGATCTCCCATCTAAACTAGACATCAATGAGAAACAAAGTCTTATAATTTTACACATAGCGAAGGACTGGGAGAATCTTCCAGAGATTAGCTTCTGGCTCCATACACTTCAACTCTTATTTTATCTTCACCCACATTCTTTTTATGCTATGGAATATATTCACATCATCTTAAAACTCTAGCCCAGCACCTTCATATCACAATGTCAAGTGAGTTGACACAATGGACAACACAAGCATTCCTGGAAGCCATTTGTACACCAAGATGATTAGCAGTATCTTAAATATGCATGGAAGTGACTAAAAAATACATAAATATAGCTCACTGAATCAAAAAAAAAGTACCTTCGATTAAATTTTTCCTTATCCAAATCCCAAAATGCCTGCTGCTAGTCTTATGCTTCTTCATGCAAGAGGAAGTGAGAAGTCAGAGTAGAGAGAGAGTGTGCTCTTACCTGAGTGTGGCTAAAATAGCTAACATTTACAAATTTTACAAAAAAATGTGTGATCAGGTGCACACTTTGCCAGGGCTTTGGAACAGGCCCAACAAATGCAAGTTCTAATGCTTAAGCTTCATTAACTTCACAAGAAATCTATTTCTGATCATTGTGCTTGCCAGAATGCATATTAATTAATATGGTGGCTGGGAATGTGGGCTGATGAAGAGGAAGAAATCAAGCAGATCTTGCAGGAAGTGGAGGATCAGCTGTACTCATTTCAAGGCTGCAATCTTCAGAAATATTGTTTTGAGGATGCTGGGAGGAAGCAACAGGATATGCAGGAGGAGACAGAGAACACCCTGCCACAGATGGAGGTGGCCAGTTCTGTCCAGGTGAGGTACAGGATCTGATGCTAGCTGGGAAGGCACTGATTGTGACTCCTGACTGACTGTGACCCTAAACTGAAGAGCTCCTCCCAAAGGATGTGAAGCTGGAGCTCAAGCTAGTGGAAGCTAGAACCAGCGGGGCAAGATAAACTGGAAGAAAGGGGATATTGCAGCTGTCCATACCCATTCTCAGGAGCCCTCGCCATTATAAAAGAAAAGTCTCCCTGCAAAACTTGCCAATGATGCTTCAACTGTTGACTGACACTGAAGGTGAACATTTCCCACCATGACATATCAATATCCAAAAGGCTAAATTGGCTATGAAGATGGATACACAAAATAACTGCACCTAGTATATTCAAAGGAATACAATACTTTTCTCTTCTTCAATTCGGGCCCAAGCCCTAAGATGTCCCAGCAAGCTCTGGGTACCTATTCCTGAGCAGATAAAGTTGATAGGACAGCTTCCAGCAATCCTGACCTGCATCTGGACAGAAAGTGAAATTATATAAATATGAAGAAGGTTATAGGGAATCACTGGAGGGCTTCCCTTGGGCTTAGGCCCTGGACCCTGCCTGTCCAGAGCCTCAATAATTAGAGCAATGACTCCTGAGATTTCTGAGTGGATTGACTAGCCTTCTTTGACAGCAAGGGAAAGATGGAGACCCAAAAGCATGCTGGGAAGCTTGCAGCCAACCCATCCAGGTAGGTGCTACCCAGTCAGCCTCTGGGCAGGTGAGCCTGGAGCTCAAGCCACCAAGTTTTCAGCAGCCTGATGTGAAAAGTGTGCTGTAGTCCTGGGAAAGATGGTGGTTAGTCTTATCATAGAAGAAAAAGGACGTTTTACATTCAGCATAGTAGATTCAGGGGGGTTCTGCTAGGCAGTGACAGCACCTTATATACTGCAGAGCTGAGGGTGCTCAGGGAGACTTGTAGGCCTTCCCCTGCCCCGTAAGACACTTTATGTTCTATCAATAGCATGTTCTAACTCTCTCCAGGGCCACACTCCCCTGGGATACCCCTCTTGCCTCTTTTACTGCTCTCCATTTTAAACAAGGAGCACAGAATTGCTAAACCTGTTGGGAACTTGCCATGAGACAGTCCCCAAGGTTCCTGTTTTTGCCTCCTTCCTCCGTTTCATGTATCTGTCAGTTCAGTTTTTATTGCAAAGGTGGTGGACTTAAGCTTTTAATAATTTGGCTTTTGAGCAATATTTGTGTGTGTGTGTGTGTGTGTGTGTGTGTGTGTGTGTGTGTGTGTTTTCCTGGGGATTGAACCCAGGGGCATTCTACCTTCAAACTATACCTCAATCTCTATTTTATTTTTTTATTTTGAAACAGGGTCTCACTAGGTTGCCAATTATCTCACCAAGTTGCTGAGGCTGGCCTCACTTCTGAGCTCCTCCTGTCTCAGCCTCCCAAGTACTGGGACTCAGGCATGTGCCACCACACCCAGCAATATTTTAATTTAAAATTGAAGTCCTTTGCCTTCTCTGGAACTAGAGAAGAATTAAATTTGTTTGGGGAAAAAAAGGTCTATTTCCCCTCTCCAAAGTCAAAACTTCTTAAAAGTAAGATCTTGTCCATTTGTCTTTTCATTTCCAAATCGTAACACTGTGTGGCCTATAGTAAACACTTGATAAATATGTGTTAACTGAGCTGAACTGAGATGGCAAAGAAGCCAGGACATTTAATGGTGTCTGTCTTTGTTATTTTTAGGGCATTTAATCCTTTCTTGCTTTAGAAAGAGAAACATGCTGGTGTCAATAAGACATTTTTGATTTAGCAAAAGATGACTGACCAAGCACAAGTTTAACAATGGAAAAACAATGTGTTTACTTAAAAGTCATTGGAGAATCACCAAATTCACTTTATCAACAGATAGTATTACACACAACTGACCACAGTAAAGTTAAAACAGACAATAAAGCAAAATAGACAAGGCAGCAAAAATAAAAACAGACAATAAAGAAGACAAAGTCCAAAGGTAATTTTTTAAAACAAAGGAATTACAATGCATTTGTGATTAAAATTTGTAAGTATTTTCATGTACTTTGATTACATTGTCTTTGTCCATCACAATTACTATAACAAAACACTCTATACTAGGTGGCTAATGACAGAAATTTATTTCTCACAATTCTGGAGGCTTGGAAGTCCAAGATAAAAAAAAAATCACCATCAGATTTGGTAGCTGGAAGGTCTCTTCCTTGAGAGGGTATCCCCACATGTCTCAGTCAACATTCTTACTGATATAATCTAAAACAACTGACCACACAATTTAGAGAAAGGAAGATTGATTTGCTCATAGTTTTTTGGAGATGTCAAAGTTTCAGTCCATGTCAGGCTGGGTTACATCTGAGAGCTCAGGGCATGGTGGCAGGAAACAGAAAGAGGGAGGAAGCTAGGGTTCTGCTTTCACATCATGGAATCCAGAAGCAGAGATAGCAAGCAAAGGGAATCAAAACAGCAGCATAATTCCTAAGGCCACACCCATAGGGACCCACCTTCTCCAGTCACACCCCACCTGCCTCAGTTACCACCCAGCAAATCCATCACAATGGATGTACCACTGATTGGATTATAACCCTCATGACTTAATTGCATCATCTCTGAACATTAATGATGAGCTATTCAGGGGATAGTCTATATCTAACCATAGCATCACACTACATTTTTGTTCTTGTTGTCATTGTTGTCTTGTTTTTGTGTTTGGCTTTTTTGAGATAGGTTCTCACTATGTTGCCCAGGCTGGTCTTTAACTCATGGGTTCAAGTGACCCTCCTGCCTCTGCCTTCCAAAACCTAGGACGACAGATGTGCACCACTGCACTCAGCTCCAGGTCTCTTTTATAAAGGTGCTAATCTCACTTATAAGGGTTCCACCTTCATCATCTCATCTCCTCCCAAAAGGTCCTACCTCTTAATTTTGTCACTTAGGAGTTAGGATTTCAACATGAATTTGAGCAGGGACACAAAAATTCAAACCATAACATATACTTTTTTGGTCTATTTATTCAGAAGATATTTAGTCCCTACTCTATGCCATCCCTGTGTGCTAGGACCTAGGGATTCCACCATGAGTTAAAACAGACATGTAAAATATAGAGCATTACGGGGGATATATACCGAACCCAGCTCCATGATGGAGGGCCTTAGCCTATCAGTTGGTTAAAGATAGATTTCCTAAGAAATAAGACACTAAGGTTTGGAGGACGACAAAGACTTAATGAGTGGAAGATTATCAGCATACAAGGGAACTCAGACAGGAATGGCACGTGCATACTGCCATGGTGAGAAGGAGATGGACATTACCATTGTCCTTCCTGATACATTCTCTGCCTTTCTCTACCCTGCCCTGCACCTCAAAAGGCTAACCTAACCTATGCAGATTAATTAGATCCTTTGCCCTCCAGCTTCTGCTTACTTTTAGCTCATTGTTTAGGATATTAATTCTCCTGGCTTTTTCCCTAATGGGCCTTTGGGTTGTTTGTATGATCTTCTTTCTAGAAGGCACAGTTCCAGTTGGGTAGCTTTATCCTATAGCTACAGCTCAGGATATCTTAGGAACCTATAATCCTTCCTTCCTCTTCTATCTATGGAGACCTACATTCTTGGTAACAACTTTCAGATGCTTCATCTCTCTTGTGAGGAATCCCTCATAATCTCTGCTCAATCCCACAGTTTGAATGTGGCAGCTAGCTCTTGCTAAAAATGTGATATAATATGTATAAGAAACTGAAGAGAGATGGTTGTGGTATGTAATGAGGAAAGTGATGAAAGGTGTGGCTGGAGATCTCCATAGAAAACAAGCCATCTAGGGCTTCTAACCCATTTGGGGAATTTTTATTTTAATCCTAAGAGCAATGGATAGACATAGAAGGGCTTTAAGCAAAAGGGATGTAATAAAGTTTGCTGTTTTAGTCAAAGTTAGACTAGAGTGGGCTAAGAATTAAGTGCAAAGTGAGAAAATGGAAATAACAATGATTATCATCACTTACAAGAAGTTTGGCTTTGAAGTAAGGAAAAATTAAAGGCAACAGTAAAAATGGAGAGTTTTATTAGAAGGCAAAAGAGAAGGTGAACAGGAATATTTCAGGTAGGAGTATGCAGCAGAATGTGCATGGGAGAAATAAGAGGATGTTTAGTGTGCAGGTGATAGAAGGCCAGAAAGAGCACAGATGATGGCGCCCACCACAAGTAGAAAGAGGATCCCCATTCCAAAGTAACAGAAGGAAAGAGGAAAGATGTAAACGTAAGCCTTTATATTTGCATAATTGTCAATTGGCAGGAAATTGATGGTGGGGCTTTCCATCTGTTGACTTTAGCTCTTTTTTTTAACAGAACACAGGTCATTCAACTCTGAAAGTTAGAGGAAAAAGTTGGGGTGAGGTGGGAAGAGATCAGAAGTTTGATAGAAGTGAATGAAGATGGCTTAAAATATTTGTGGTTAGGAGTAAATATATATCTTGAACATTAAAGTAGTAGCACCAAGTAGTTTTGAGAACACCTTTGAATTTGAATATTGACATGCATGCTCAGCCCAAAAGATCCTATGCAGAGACATAGGACTGACACTTGGGTTATTGGTCCAGCGGTGAACCCATGACCCAGGCTGGACCAGTTAGAATTCAGCTTAGAAATATCAATACCATTATCACAAAGGATGTTTCTTTCTTCTCACTGCTATCAAAAGCACAAAGATAGCCAAGCATGGTGGTGCACACTTGTAATCCCAGTAATTAGGAAGCTGAGACAGGAGGGTTGCAGGTTCAAGGTCAGACTCAGCAACTTAGAAAGACCCTGTTCCAAAACAAAAATAAACAGAAAGGGCTGGGGCACAGCTGAGGTAGAATTCCCCTGGGTTCAATCTCTAGTACCATGAAAAAGAAAAAAAGCATAAAGGTAATATAAGCCTAGTTAAAGCTGCCAGATGCCATCTTGTCACCAAGCCGGAAAGAAAAGCAGAACCTGGTGATAGCATTTCAATGTCTCAATCCAGACATGCCATTAGCTTTCCACTTACATAAACCAACAGATTTCCATTATTTCTGAAGCTAGCTTAAGTTGGATTTCTAACTCATACATTAAAAATTACATAGTAGTTATAAACTGATCATCTTGCTTCTTCCAGCAATGATGCACTGATTGGATATAGGCATGGAAAAACAGAAGTGACTCTTCAGGTTATTTAGAGGTTGGCTTTTCCCAAGAAAATAAAGATGAAGTACAAGAGAGTGAGCAAGAGTTCCATGTGGAACAAAAAAGTTTGAGAACACGTGACAGTGGTTTCAATAAAGGGCTAAGATGATACAAACTTTCTTTTAATCTACATGTCAGATCTCATATGTATCATTTGAGGTTAGGATTACAATCAGATGACACATCTATTCAAGGTTAAGTCCTATTAAGAAAAATATAATCTGGCTGCCTATCTCACCCTTACCACTCCTTTCTCCTACCACTGGCCAAGGCAAAGAGATTCCTGGCAACACCAGCTCACTGCAGACAAGACTGCTCTGGGGCAACATACTACTAATGTTAAAGAAGGAAGAATAGAATAGGGAACCCAAAGAAGTGGAGGGTGAAAGAATGCAAAGTCCACCTAAAAAGTTAAAAAGAACTCAGCCTGTTGTGTTCCCAGATACAGCCAAAGTAACAGTCAGCAATTGTTAAAATGGAAACAGAGCATGAAGGCTAGTCTTCCCCACCACACACTGTTCACATTTCCTTATCAGGGACGCAGCACAGGAAAATGCCATGGGCTCATGAATCATCTACCCTTGTGTCTGGCAGGAAACTTCTAATAATTTATACATTCCATCTGGATGAAACTTAAAAGACTAATTACCAATGATACTAACCAAAGCCAATGATTAATGGACTAGGGTCTTAAGAATGAGGCCAACGGGAGCCCCAAACTCAGCATGACTCAAAACCCACCAAAAGCTTTCCTTTGGCATAAGCAGATGGTATTTAGAGCTTCCGGTTTAATACAAATGCAAGGCAGTCCCCTTGTTGAGTAAATTATTTAAACTTCACTCCAAGAATTTAATTTAAAATGTCACTTGTGTCTTCGCTCTATCACCTCTACCTATTCAATGACTAAGAACATAAAGAAGTTTTTGAAAGAAGGAAAGACCATCTGGCCCACCCTGGTTACCATTTATGGCTAATTATTATTAACATTAATAATTTTACGTTAAAAGCACACAAACCTTGAGGCTTCTTAGTCCTATGGTAGACATTATAGATCAGGTAGGTCTTGCCAAGCCCCAAAGCTGTGGAAGTCATTAGCTAGTAAATCCCACTGAAAAAAGTATTTAATCAAAATAAAAGTTGAGCTCCTATACAGTATGTAATGACCTTTTCCTGAAAGACCATATATTTCCTAACCCCATTTTCATACCAGATCTAATTCTCATTGCCCTTTGAAGTCAAAGTCACCTTTGTACACAGAAGATACAGATGGAAACTTGGAAGCAAATGAAGAATAGGGTTCTAGTTTTATCTTCGCTGGCTTTATGAAGCAGCAACTATCCTTGAAAAACAGTTATGATCACTATAAAAATCATACCTTGTTTGGGCAAACGCCTTTCTTCCCCATGAGGCTTTGCCTTATAATGTCTGTTTTGATTTACTTTAAAACTATTTTTGTAGGGTGGATAGCAGATATTTATTCCACCTTACAGTGAAGATAAGATTATTTTTATGGTTTGACTGAATTTATACTATTAGTTATCAGAGTTTATATTATCTTAATTCTTTATTAAAACCACGGTCAAGTGTTCTCAAACCTTTTGTCCAACATAGATTTTCTTTCCCTTTTTAATTCATGTCCATGCTTCTGTATCTTATATTCCATTAATAATATACAAAAATTCCAAAATTCACATTTATTATGTCCTTGTCAATTTAGAGCATAGAATGAGGACTACACCATTCCTTCCTTCATAAAGTAGAAATAATACCTTAAGAGGTAGAAAGCACATAGCATGGTGTAGACATGGGGTACTTTGTAAATAGTAATAAGTATCACACCGTTGTCTTTTCCCCCATCTTTGTCTCACTTTCCCCTATTCCCTATTTCCTGTCTCCATGTTGGGCTATTCAACTACTGGCATCCAAGAGGATTCGCTCATCATAATTATTACCTACTAGCTGGGTGTGATGATGCACGTCTATAATCCCCATACTTGGGAGGCTGAAACAAGAAGATCACAGGTTCAAGGCCAGCCTCAGCAATTTAGCAAGGACCTCAGCAACTTAGTGAGACTCTATTTCAAAATAAAAAATAAAATAGGGCTCGAGGTGTAACTCAGAAGTAGAACACCCCTGGGTTCAACCCCCAGTACCACCAAAAAAAATTATTAATATTATTATCATTATTACTTTTTCTTTACAAGTAGTCTTTTTTTTCTCTCTCTTAACTGAAATGTTCCAAATTATTATCAAGCCTCTTCTGTTGGTACATAATCTCCAAAGGCCTTTTGCAACTACATTCTCAGGAACATTCACACTGTGCCATTACCACCCTATACCAAGTGGAGCCCGTTGGTTTTTCCCCATCTGTCTAATGTATAAGACATACTAACTGCCCTCTCGACTTGTTCTTCTCTTAAACCAGTAAGCTACACACTTACAGGCAGGGGGAAGTCATCTCACCCACAGATTTCACATCCTTTGACAGCAGCACTTCCCAGCCCCTGCCCTTCAGGCCTCTCCCACTTTTCCTACTGTTTAAAATGGAAAAGGAAGAGGGGCAGAGGGGCTGACGGGAGAGGGGGCAGCATCTGAGCCCAGTTCTGATTACAAGTGTCAAGTTCTTTCTGAAATATTCCTGAGTAGTGAGAGAACAAGCAGATTTATAGGGAACATACTTGGCTGGTTTTTATTTTGGTGGTGCGTGTAGATGAGAAAAGATTAAAAGCCCCAACAAATGTCTAAATCATCACACACACTCCTGCCGTACATTTCCCAGCCACTGGCATCACGGCCAGCACTTACAAGGGAAAATAGTCCCCTGGCTTGTTCCTCTTAGGAAATGTGAGGGAGGGTTAATCCCAAGGAATCAGGAGGGAAGTTCTAAATTGTCAAAATATCGTCATTCTTGAGAAATATATCATGCGAGAAAGTGATTTGATTTTTAATATGTTTTCTTTGAAGTTTTAAGTACCAAAAACTAATTCAAGTGTTTGGGTATGGTGTAATTCAAGGTGTGATTTATATTTAACATTTAAGGGCCTAGGGTATTATTTCTTCCAGAAATACAAGTCTGGAGAAAGAGCAATACAGAGTAGAAAACAGTTTCATAGCTCATGGCTCTGAATTCAGATCCCAGGTAAGCTAAGTGTCAACAGGTAAGTTTCTTAACCTTTCAAGCACCTGAACACTCTGTGATGCTTAAGCTCAGCATTGTCTATGACACATAGGCATTAGTGCCTTGGGCTTAGATTTAAACAGGGCAACACAAGCAACCATTAAACGAGTGGACAGCATTTGTTGTATAATATGTACTTTTTAAAAGAAGATTAGGGTCCTAAACAAAGAAACAGATAGCTACAACTCAAATTTCTATTTTACCAAGAGTAATCTTGGGGACAGAGGAGCAAATATGACACCAAAAAAAGAAACAAGCTACTTTTCCCAACCAAAATTTAGTCTCTCTCCCATATCTGTATCAGTCTCCCTCAGCCTCTGGCCTCCAGCTCAAAACGACTTTCTCTCCTCTCTAACTGCGGATGCCCCCGCCTTTGATACTGGTTTTTATTTTACTATTTAAATACTTGAGTCTACTGCTTATGCAATCAACTATCATATTCAAAAGAATCAGCAGTAGATATGCAAAGAAAAGATGCTTATTTCCAGGGGCTTTGGGGATGGTGTAATAATAAGGGTCAGATCACATCTGTGATCGATTTTGGCCTTTCGTGTGTCAATTAACATATCGCACTTGGGTATTTTATTGATAGCAAATCCTATAGAGAGATGTTATTATGCTCATATTTTAATGTCTTAGGGGTCAGCCTCTCATGCACAGATATCCACTGGCATATATTCAAATGCAGAATTACTAGTTTTATCATTTTAAACGATTTAAGCCAATGAAAGGACACTCCATTTGTTTGCTCAATAGTCAATTGAAATGGAAACGGTTAGCTGAGTGCATCTCCCTTGAAAGTGTCTTCCCCTCTAGTGCCAATTACAGAATATGAAAGGCATACTCCGCACAGCTTGCTCAGGATAATAAATCACTAAATTGGAAGTTTCGGTTACCTTGCTGATTTTGATAAGAAAATTAATAGAATTAGCAGCTTATCTGCCAGTCCAGGAGATTCACATTATGGAGGGGGGGGGGGAGTAGGGTTGGGGGATAAAAAAGAAAGAAATCTTTCTATGGCTATGGTTTCCTGTATTTCTTCCTGGTAACAGAGAGACAGTTTGGATAGTTTCTTTGGGTTCCCTTATGGTGATAAAGCTCTATCGAAAACAATGCAAGAAGCATAATCAATTATTGTCTACTTGTTCTGTTTTCATGCATAATTAAAGCTGGACAGAGCCAACATGGAATCAGACATTAAATAAGGCTGCATCAGGCAAAGTCCAAGGCAGTCCAATTACCAATAAACAACAATTCCAAGCGGATCAGAAACAGTGGTGAGATTATTTTCCAAAGGAGAATTTACTCTCTTGCCTCTTCTTGGAGAAGCCGGTGGTGCAGCAGCTTTTCTTCTCTTCATCCAGGGGAAAATAATTGTTTGCAAGAAAGCTGTGGCTCTCAAACCAGAATGGAAAGACAAGAGTCATTTGTGAAAGGAGACTCTGAGTAGCCTTCCTCCTGCTCCCTTGTTCTTTAAATATCTATCAAGATCTGTAATTATTTCTTTGAAGAACATTTTCAACAGCTGTAAATGATAATGAGCCAATCACTGTGTGTTCTGTCTTCTCTCAGCAGCTGCACAACTCCCCATTCAAAGCAATTAATTGATATTTGTAAAGTGCTTTGAAACCAAGGAGTGGTGTCTCACAAGTGCTAAATATTGTTCTTACTGCCACTGCACTAGGAAGTAGGAAAGCCTCTCTGAAGAGCTGCAGCAATTTGTGTGTGTGTGTGTGTGTGTGTGTGTGTGTGTGTGTGTGTGTGCTGGGGATCACACCCAAGGGCATTCTACCACTTAGCTACACCCCCAGCCCTTTTTATTTTTTTATTTTGAAACAGTGTCTCACTGTTGCTGAGAGCCTCACTAAGTTGCTGAGGCTGGCCTTGAACCTGCGATCCTACTGTCTCAGCCTCCCAAGTACTGGGATTACAGGCATGTGCGACTGCACGCACTAAACAGTAGCAATTTTAAGTGTCTAAACAATAACCTAAAATTCCCGGGCACCCACATCAAGATTCAAATTAGTGACCCTTGTTAAGAAACACCAAGGCTGGGCATGATGGCACACACCTGTAATCCTAGTACTGTTGCAGGAGAGTCCAGTCCCCAGTGAGAAGGACTCAGAGGCCGAATTAGGATGCAAAGTTTTATTCACCTGGGAGGCTCAGAAAGCAAAGCTCCAGGTCTGAGCTCTGAGCCCAGAAATTACAAGCTTTTTATACAATAGCCAACTTCATTTTGGGGGATGGGGAAGTGAGTAAAAAATTTTTGCCTAGGGTAAGCAATTTATAGAAGCGGTCAGCCTATATGTCATTCTATGTTCTAGTAGTCAAGAGCCTTGCATTGTGGTTGTAGCTGCCCAGAAAGTCCCAACTATGTTTATTTTGGGAGGGAGCCTGGGGGGGGGGGGTTGTTCTCGTGGTCCTTTGTTCTTCAGCCAAAAGTTCTTTACTGGAAAAAAGCCATGCTCCTACCTCAGTACTTGGGAGGCTGAGGCAGGAGGATTGTAGGTTCAAAGCCAGCCTCAGCAAGCTAGCAAGGTTCACAATTTAGTGAGACCCTGTTTCCAAATAAAAAATAAAATCGGTCTGGGGATGTAGCTCAAAGGTAGAATGTCCCTGAGTTCAACCTCCAGCACCAAAAGAAAGAGAGAGAGAGAAAGAAAGAGAGAAGGTTAATTGCTAAAGATAACTTCACTAAAAATTATATGGCAAGTAAAGCTTTAACTTTGTGCTACATTTGTCATTTTTATGTGTTTATATCAATTTGTACCTACACTTTTTCTTAAAAATGCATTTCTTAAGTAATAATATACACATGCCTAAATTAGGACTTTCATAGATCATCAGACCAACTTAGAGATTTATTTGGCCTATATTATTGTCTTTGGGTGAGAAATCCCTCTACCAAACCAAAATATACTGCAGATTATCTGAAAACTGCTTGAGCATTGGATACTGGTATGGTTTCCAGTGGACTTCACTGTTTTCATTCAATATTTCAAATTTTTAAAAATCTAAACTGATATAACTATGCTTCTGCTGTCTATGTCCCTGACAGCATGGGACATAAGAAAGGTTAGTACACTGACATTATATGTTTCAAAGCACAAAGTAAAAGAGAGTCTTTATAGAGATATTTCACAGAGATAGCTACAATTGAAATATTATTTCTTGGGGCAATAACTCTAGAGATGGAGTCATAAACCGCTGGCATCCATTGCTGTTAAGAAGAGCTATAGGTGGCAAAATTCTGCCCCAATCATAGACCAAGAATTTCTTTTCCCTGATCCTGAAAAGCAGCAGCTTGCTTGAAAATCCTATGTTGCTACACAATTAATTGTTGACCATTGAATGCCATTTCTTTATTAAGAAATGAAGAAAATTACAGATGATTAGCATCCCCCAACAATGCTTACACACACATTTTGAAACCAAAGATAGATATTTGTGAATCAAACAATGGAACTAGTGAGCATGCATACAGCATGCATAACAACTCTACAGGAAAAAAAAAAAATCACAGAATACTACGTGACACCCATATATAGAAGACAATTTGCTGATTTTTCTGCCATTAAAGCAAAAATTACAACCCATGCAAAGTTTGCTTTTTAAAAGATGTATCCAAGCTTGGTACTCTTAATTTTCATATTTTATTTTTCAAAATAGATGGTCTCAGTAAAGACTATGACCACCAGAAAATCTAAAATTATTTTTAAACCCTTCACTGTCACATAGAAATCTGGTGTTTTATAAAATTAAAGCAAGGACCTTGGGGCTCCTTTTTCCTGTCATCTTGTCTGTCTTGAAGTTAGTAAACAGAGCCAAACTCAACTTCTCTCTAATAATGAAGAAATGGTCAAAAAAAAAAGTCAGTGAATGATGCTTCTGAACTACATATCAACTGAGGTAAAAAAGAGAAAATAATATTAGAGCTCCTCTCAATCCTAATTACTTAAGACCTAATGTAGCTCCCCAGAGCAAGAACTCTACAGCTGAGTATTTGCTTTTAGAGTATTTATGACCTTTCTTCAAATGTACTTTACACTAAGATCTCTCCTACAAAGAAGTAGTTTTATTCAAAATGCTAAACCTAAACCATTTTGACAGCTTCATCTTCTACAGAGACAGAAAAGAAAATTGCCTCACCAACTTTTCTTTTGACCGAACCTGGTTTAGTTTAAAATGATGGAAATGAAATAACATGATCATGTAAACACCCCACCCCCCAAAAAAGAGAGATTTTAAAGAAAGGATAGAATAATTGTGTTGCAAAACTTCACTTTACAATTATGATCTGATTTAGTCCTCCCTCATTTTAAAATAAGAAATCTGAGCTTGCAAATAGATTAAGAATTCTACTTGAGCCAGTCATGGTGGTGCACACCTGTAATCCTAGTACCTGGGAGGCAGAGACAGGAGGATCATATGTTCAAGGCCAGCCTCAACAGCTGAGCAAGACCCTGTTTCAAAATAAAAAATAAAAAGCCGGGCGTGGTGGCGCACGCTTGTAATCCCAGCATTTGGGAGGCTGAGACCAGAGGATCCGGGTTCGCAGCCAGCCTCAGCTACTTAGTGAGGCACTCTGCAACTTAGTGAGACTTGGTTTCAAAATAAAGAATAAAAAATAGGGCTGGGGGTATAGCTCGGAGGTAGAATGCCCCTGAGTTCAATCCCCAGTACC
>PVLC010007180.1:0-64747 GCA_004027655.1 Graphiurus murinus | reverse complement strand
GATGTAATTACACAATCATATCAAGGTCACTCACCGAAGTGAACCTGAGGGGGAGGGAGGGGGAGGGGATTGGGGTGGGAATTGGGGAAGGGGTCAAATGAGAATTGTGTGCAAATATGTTGTTAACAACTCGTACTTAACAAAGATGTATGCTATATTGCACGAATTACTACAATAAAAAATTTAAAAAAAAAAAAAACAAAATAAATAGGGCTGGGGTGGGGCATTGTAAGCTCAGAAGTAGAACGCCCCTGGGTTTAATCCCCAGCGCGCGCACACACACACACACACACACACACAAAGATTTAAGTGGAAGCAACTAAAGTGCCCATCAATGGATGAGTGTGATTAAGCAAAATTATCTGTAATAGGAAGAAGAAAATTCTAATATATGTACAACATAGATGAACCTTGATAATACTGTGTTAAGTGAAGTAAGCCAATCACAAAAATACAAATACTATATGATTCTGCTTATATAAGGTACTTAGAGTAATAGCAGTAGAAAGTAGAATGGTGGTCGTCAGGGTCTGGGGTAGGGGAAAGTGGAGAGTTATGTAATGGGTACATACTGAATTTCAATTTTGTAGGATGAAAAGAAATGGATTATGGTAATGGTTGCACACAGTATGAATGTACTTAATAGCATGAGATAATACACTTAAAAAGGGTTAAGATGATGAAATTTATATTGTGTATTTTATCATAATAAAAACAGATTTAAGAGAAAGTAGATATAAAGTAGAAATAGTGGGCAACACCCTAATTAAGGGATAATCAAGAAAGTGAAGAGAAGTTGAATGGTAGTTACAAATGGGTAGTATGATCAAGTAAAGGGTTTTCTTAGGTACTGGTAGATTTGACTGCTTAAAAGAAAGACGAAATACTCCACTGATGTATTTTAAGCAGAACATTTAAAAATTATCAACTCAGCAAGTACATTATTTTTTTATTCGTGCGTTGTAAGCATACATCTTTGTTAGGTACAAATTAATAACGACATATGTGCCCACATTTCTCATTTGACCCCTTCCCTAGATTCCCACCCTCGCCTTCCCTCTGATGCATGTGTATCTATGTTTATAGCTGCACAGTTCACAATAGCCAAACTATGGAAGCAGCCAAGATGTCCATCGACAGATGAATGGATTACAAAACTGTGGGATATGTACACAATGGAACTTTACTCAGCCATAAAGAAGAACAAAATCATGTTCTTTGCAGGGAAATGGATGCAACTGGAAAATATTATGTTAAGTGAAATCAGCCAGTCACAAAGAGTAAAGAAGCATATGTTCTCCCTAATATGCGAATGCTAGGGAGAAGATGGGGCATAAGAGGGTCTCCAGATGTAAAAGGAGAGACCTTCGATAAACAAAGTTGATTTAACCAAAGGGGATAGACGGGAGGCAGGGGGCGGGGGGGGGGACACCCGAAAGTACATCAAGGTTACTCACTAAATAAGTACATTTTGAACATCTGCTGTGCATAAGAGGTAGTCATACTACATCTTTCAATTTAATATTATCATCAATGTAATTTTTTGTGTGTGTGGGAAATTGGGTTGGTTTGTGGATTAAAAAGATTTTGTTAGGTTAATAAAAATAAATTTAAACTCAGGCAAAAAAAAACTTATTAATATAATAATTCTCCACTGATGGATGGAGAACAATGGTAGTGACTCACAAGTATGTCACTATTTTCAAATTTTTCTCATAACTCATTTCTAATGAAGAATTTGGATGACAACCTTTGTTAAATGTCTTAGAATTTTTGGAGGGGGATGGAGGTGGGAAAGAAAAGGGCAGTGGGGTGGTATTTAAATAATTAGAGAGGACGGCTAAAGAAATTTGTTACTTTACAGATTGCTGCAAAAATTTTTTGTTTGTTTTTGAATCATGTATTGTAAGCTTATAGAATTCTAATATTATTGTTTTCCATGTTTTGACCAGTGCCAAATATTTTGTGGCAGAATTTTAAGTATAGTGCTACAGATCTCCTACAATGTATAATCATAGGTTTCTGTGTACTAGCTGCATACCCACTGATCCAGAGCCTGTGACCTTAGCAGAGGTAAGCATATCCAAGATTGCAGTGTGGGATAGTTAAAGATTGACCCGCTTTGGAAGTTGTCTAAATTTCTCTCATCTGTTTTTAACGAGCATGCTTAATTGCATGAATTTGACTATGACATTAGACTGCATTCTCTCTTAGATGTATAATTGGAAGCTTTGAAAGAGGGAAGGTTAAGTTTTAAGGTAGTCAGTATGTATTACAGGACTAGATCTAGATCCTTTGAATGGTTCTTAGAAATGCCCAATGAAATAATCTTTCTAGTTTCTAATGGAACCTGCACTCTGCTGAATACCAAAGGCTAAATTTATCACGAAACTAAAAGCTTATGAATTCCTGTGCATAACTGATTGTTCAACATGCTTTTTGAGTGGCTTGAAAGTATAGTATAGAATGTCTTCTTTTACAGACATTTAATATTCGATTAGTGTTTTTATTTCAGTAAGCCCCCTCTCCCCCCGATGGAGATTCAAATTACTTCAAGGAATGAGAAACTTTGTTATAAGGATATTCAGTCATCAATGATATGATTCATTGCAAGTGACAAAAATCAGACTCACTTGCTCAATTCATTCTTTAAGTTATCAAGAGTTTATTTAGTTATTTCATGAGACAGACAATAGTCGAGACCTTGAGAATAAAATATGGAACAAAATAGATATTCTACCCTCATGGAGTTAATATATTTTAGGGAGATGGTAAACAAGTGTGTGTGTGTGTGTGTGTGTGTGTGTGTGTGTGTGTGTGTGTGTGTGTATACATACATACAAAACTGCTGGCACAAATAAATTATGTGATAAAAATAAAGTAGGGTAACAGAATAGTCAATGGCCAGGTAGGGCAATGGCTATTTAAATAATATAGTCAAGGAAGAATTCCCCAAACAAGTTATATTTGGTTGTAGACCTACTTGATAATACACATGCCAGGTTTAGGGACCAACTGGGCTAAGGCTCTAAGGCCAACATGACTTCCAAGTATTTAGGGGACTATAGGAAGGCTAGTATAGCTAGGAGTAGTAAGAGATGGGGAGAATAGTAGAAGATAAATAAGATCAGAAAGATAGGGCCACATCTCATAAGACCTTTTAGGGCCCAATGAGAGACATGGATATATTATAAATGTAATGTTAGCCAGGTGTGGTGGCGCACGCTTGCAATCTCAGCATTTGGGAGGCTGAGACTGGAGCATCTGGGTTCACGGCCAGCTTCAACATTTAAGTATATTACAAGTGTAAATTTATTTACGAGTTTTAAGCAAGGTAGAGATGTTCTTTATCTTTGGAAAATATTATGCTGCTTGTGTGGGTATTAGACTCTTAAGGAATAGATCAAGAATAGAAGTGGAAGAGCTGTGGGCTCTATTCAGTGAACTGGTGAGTGCTGATGGTGATCTGATGAAGGCAGGTGGCAGAGAGGTCTGATTCATGATACATTTTAAGGAATTGTTGGCAGAATTTTCTGGGAGATTGAATTCAGGATATTGGTGGCAAGCATGGCAGGAATAAAGGATGATTTCAATGTTTTGTGCACCTGCAGTTTTAGAATATTGGGGGGATGGATGGAGTGATGAGGGAAAAAATCTGAATGGGCTCATGAGACAGGGCCAGTAATAAAAATGGGTGAAACATACAAAAATCTGGTTGAGATTTTTTTTGGTGAAGGAAGAGGTAGAGGACCGAGAGCACTAAGGTCAAGAAGCAGAGGGGAATCTAGGAGAAAGGACTGAGACATGACTAGTGAAATACAAGGAGAACTGGGAGGACTTGAGGGCCTGGAAGCTTAGTAGAAAGAATGTTTTAAGAAACATATTTTAAGGACACAGCAGTGTCACATGATCCAGAAAGAAGTTCAGATGAGGTGATGACAGAGACCTCACCATTGGATGGGCAGCATGGAGGTTAAGGCTGTTGGTAGTCTTGACAAAAACAGTTTCCCTATAGTGGTGAAGTGAAAGTAATTGGAATGGATTAAAGAGGAAGTGAAGATAGTAAATATTATTGACTTCCTTTTTTTTGTTCCACTACTGGGGATTGAACCCAGGCATACTCTATCACAGAGCCACATTCCCAACTCTTTTTTTGGGGGGAGGGGCCTAATTAAGTTGCTAAGTCTGTTCACAAACTTCCAATCTTTCTGTCTCAGTGACTCTGATAGCAGAAGGTAGATATGATGTGAAGAAGTTATTTTATACTTTAAAAGATGGGATGTTTTACAGTGTGTTTGTATATTAATAGAATGATCTAGTTAAATAATCAATAAAGCAGCAGATCTAATTATCCTTATTTAATAGGAAAGTGCAGGTGTATAGCTGGGTACTTAATCTATGCTGATCGTGCTTTCTTTTGGGATTTTATTACCTCCTGCTGCTTTCTAGAGGCTAGCTGTGTGGCTATTAACAGTTATAGAGTTCCCTTTTTCCAGGATTATGACCAAAGATACAGGAGTCTTCCCTGCCTTCTCTATTTACCTATCACTGTGCCTCCAGGATGGTTTCCTTCTTCCTCTGTCTCCTTCTGCCAGGTGATTATGAAGCTTATCTTAGAAGAAAGCAGAGAGAAGGGGCACCTAGCAGCTAGCCACCCACCCCAGATTTATGAGCAAGAAAAACTAGGCTGTGAGAAGAACAAGTAGAGGAAAACCGGAAAAGGTTATTTCATATCCGGGGTGAGGTCTGGCAGCCTGGGTCACATGATATAAAACATAGATTTTTTTTTGAAATAATCTAATATGTTCTTGACACTTGCAGTTCAAAACTTTTGGACTCTGTATAGATTTTTTCCATGGACTTCTTTTGATCCCACTCTGAATTTTATGATACTTGAATCTATCATTTCCCAGATAAAGATATTTTATTAAGTCTCATTTTTGTATTTTAATGAAGTGAGCCAATATAACTCTTTACCTACTGAAAACTTCCAAAATCTTCCTGGCTATTACATATATTCACTGCTGCCTCGTACTTTTTACTTTGAAAAGGTGAAAATCTGGCCGAGTTCACTTAGAATCACCAGACCTGTCTATACTGTGAAAAATGAAACATTGGTGTTTTTAAAAGCCTCAATGGAGGAGAGAAAAAAGGAATTTGAGGTGGCAAAACCTAGGCACTGTCCATGCTGAGTTGGTATGGAAATCTTAAGTAAGAGATTCTTTCCAAATATCTAAATATCTGTGGATTCCCCTCCCCACCATTCCTGCAGACATTACCTGGTCTGACATGGACTGAACCCCTGAAATGTCCAGAACTGTGAGCAAATAAATCTTCCTTCCTCTAAGTTGTTTTTACCAGGTTTTTTTTGGGTCACAGCAGCAAGAATGCCAATTGAAACAGTGATGATTAGAAATAAGATTTATAAAGCATCTAGAGAATTATCTAGAAGAGTATTCCTTTATGAAATTACAAAAATTTTACTAAATTTATAAGTAGTTGTAGGTAATATCTTGCTATTAATAAAATCTAGGAAAGGTCATATTTTATATTACTTAGTCTACTATAAGAAAAGGTGCTTTGATAATTTACAGTGCTATCTTCATTTTTATATTTGTTAATGAAGTTTAATTAGCATTTAAAATAAATTCAATATCAGTGTGAACATTCTTCATTTTCACTTATATTTTTAGGAAGCAAGGATTAGAATTCCAAAAAATCATGTCAGTGCAATATTTATATTAGTAGCATTTGTTTGGACTGAAGGCATGCATAGCAGTAAATAATAGCTTTTTGTATTTGTCTTCTATAATATAAAAATTTGTTTACTTTGCAAGTAAATTGGTTAGACAGGATTTAGAGGTCATTTTTAGTTTGTTGACACTTCCATTACAACAAGTAATCAAGATGATAAAATATTTTGTTTGCATGGAATATCAAATAGAAGAAGGGAAATTCATAATTAAGGATTCTGAATTTAATTATTTGATAAAAGTGTGTTGTTTTATCTCCAATACTGTTCCATCAGAGTAAACAGAATTACTTTCTTTCACATTGGTGCAGCTGAGGGCCTGAGGAAAAATTAAAAGAGTATTTTTAGATCTTGAAAATAAATTAGTTACATGACAACAAAAATGTATAAAGGAATGAAACTCAGAATTATTGAATAGCTAGTTAGAAAAGGAAAAAATAATCTGAGTCAGATTGAGAAGAGATTGTTTCCATCTCCAGTCTATAAAAGTTGAAAAATAGTAAAGATTAAATGTTTCAGTAATGTAGACTAATATGTTCCTAAAAAGACTACTAAAATTTCAGGTTAATTCCAGTTGTAAAGTGAAGAAAAGAATGTTTTCCTTTAAAATCTAGTTTTCATATTACCATAAATATTTTTATACTGGTTCATTAGCTTTTTACTAGATAGACATCATAAATCCATGCTAGAAACTTTCTAATATTATGTATTTGAGTCATATCTTTTCAACTTGTTACTAAATGAAATGTTGAACAAGAAGTAAACTTGTTGTGTTCAGAGGCCTCTCGTCTTTTAATTACTGATACCTAAAAAAATTCCACGATACAGCTACACATTCCTATATAGACAATATTCCAAAGTGAGTTTAGAGCATGAAGTTTGGCTGTCTGTATGAAAAGCCTCTATGTGACACTTGTAACCTTGGCAAGGAACTTAATCTCTCTGCTCCTAACTATCCCCATTTGTAAAATGCAACTAATAATAGTATTCCCCCTAGAGGGTTGTGTTAAGGATTAAATGAGATAATAAGGAGAGCTTAGAACAATTCTTGGTGGCTAATGGAGACCTAGTGTTTGCTATCACAAGCTACAAAGTAATAAATTGGCAATTAATATTCTCTGCCTATAGTACCAAAGAAAAAATTTTATTTTTTTAAATTTTAATTTCTTAATTGAAAATGAGTTAAAATTCAGAGAAAAGTTGCAGGACCAGAACAAAGAATTCCCACATACATATATACATAGTACATACGCATACACATACACATACACATACATTTTTAATTCAGATTACTTCCCCCGTTTCTTTTGCCATTTGCCCTATTAATGACCTTTTATACTAAAGGTTCCAGAATAATGCATAATAACCAGTTGTCCTGTCTCTAATCTTGTTCATTCTGGAACAGTTCCTTACTGTGTTCTAGAATTTCCTGACTTTGGCTAGTAATCTTCAAAAATGTCATTTTTATAGGGTATATCTAAATTAGGGTTTATTTGATATATTCACATGGTTAGACCTAGGTTATGCATTTGGGGATAGAAAAGACTTCCACAGAAATGATTATTCTCATTATATCTTTCTGTGTGGCACATGGTGTCAATTTGTTTTAATACCAGTGGTGTTACCTTGGCCACTTGATGGAGATAATGCCAACCAACTATGTTTCTGTAACTAGAAAGTTAGTTTTATTGCCTTTTGTAATTAATACATACTTTTTTGTAGAGAGATACTTGGAGACTTTAAGAAAAAAAGAAATCACATTCCTCATACCACTTTTACCCACTAGTTGTAGCATCCTTGGATTTTTCTTGCTCGAGTTACTCATTACTGTAATGATTGTCAAATGACAAATTTTCAAATTCTATCATTTCTTCTATTTATTAGTTGGCATTCTACTAATAATATCTACTAAGATATTTAGACAGAGATATTATCAACATTTGTGAAGATGATAGAACAGACATTTTGAAACTAGAAATTGGAGAAATGTCTCAAAATCTTATGAATACTTAGAAAATTGTTCTTCTGTACTTGTTTATATCACTGTAGACTCTGGGCTTCCTGTTTTATTCTGTGGATTTTAATTTGTTAACTGGCATTATGATTTTGATGCTCAAATTGTCTCAAATTTGGTTCATGGGACATCTTCCAAGTTGGTTTCTATCCTTTATTACTTCTCAATTGTTTTTTTGAGCCTTTTCTTACTTTCTGGCCTACAAAAATGTTACAAGCTCATTGAGTTATTATCCTGGAAACAACCACTTCTCCAAGAAGTCTGATTACTTTTAGTTGAGGTGATATTTAGAAAACAAAATTTTGTGATATTTAGAAACCAAAATTCTAGCAAGAATGTTCATTATTACTGAGATATTGTTCCCAGTCCTTCTCAATAGACAGGTTTAAGAAACACACACACACACGTAACACACATGCAACACACACACACACACCCTAAATTTCTTTTTTTCTATGTTAAAAACTATGTTTTCTATGTTAAAAACATACTGACACTTGATACTTCCAATTTCATTTCAACAGTACTGTGTTGATTCTGTCTTGACCATTTCCCCTGTTTGTACCTCCCTTCAATGACAATGAAAAATCTGGCTTTATTATCTTCAGTGTATTTTCCTACTTACTCATTCTACTGGTACATAGTTTCTAGCCCTATTGGGCTGCTACCTCATCTCAGACCCTGTCCTGCATGGGCCTGTGTCTTTGTAGAGCTGGTAATCTAGTATCCACATTATGTAGACTCTGGTCTCCTGTTAGCCTTCTGTCTTATCTTTGTATGGTACTTGGCTACTTCTGGGCAATTGAAAGACTTTTCAAATGAACTTGAGAATTGGAAAAAGCTTTGGAGAAATCTGAGTGAACAGTATTCAATAACTCTGTGTAAATGAGTCTATCCTAGTGAATATATTATTACTGAAGCACATTATTCACATTTTTCTCTTCTCATATAACTAGCCATTGAGAAGTGTCCCCTGTGAGTGAGGAACCTATTCAGTAGTTTAATATTTTAACTATTGTAATAGTATTCACAAATAAGTGAGTTTTTTTCTAAAACTTGCTTTCTCATTAGTAATATTAAATCACCAGTGTATACACCAAGTGAAGCCTAAGTTGGAAAATACTATAAACTTAGTAAATGTAACAGATAGTATTTGTGTACTGTTAGATTTTTAAATGCGTTATGTACCAGGGAGAGTAATCTGTAACTGGAGATTAAACAGTTTAATCTGAGTATAATTGGTTGCCTGAGTATAATTACCTTGAAAATATTTGTCTTTGGAATTAGTGAATTTTTTCTATTCTTGAAGAAACCAGGATTTATGAATTTTAAATGTAATGTCTCTTCTGTTCTAGAGATTGCATGTGTGACAGCCAGCAGTGAAAGCTCAATTTCTAGTTGCCCTTTAATTTAGGACTCTTTAGAAAGAAGATACTTAATAACAGAGTTTTGTGTTCATTTTCTGTTGAGCTGCCTCTGAAAGTTAATGCGTTATTATATCATACTTTCTGCTAGTCTTGGTAACAATTCCTTGATGCTGATGTTTTATTTATCTTATCTAGCATCCAATAGTAATTACTAGGTACCAGTAAATATTGCTGAATGAAGAAATTCCTAATTGCCTGTGAAAAAATATTTTGAAGAAACTTTTTATTTATTTTTGTTTTTATTATAACGTAGCATAAAAAGTAATTTTGTTATTTTATTATGATAATTTTCTTCAGTAGAGCACACTTGTAAAAGTCATTTTTGCATATATTTTGTCAGTTAATCTTCAAAATTTTGGACTCAATATTTCTGCAATTCCTATTTTTAAGATACCTCTTTATTATCTGTCTCTCAATGTCTTCATGGTACTAGGTGTTGATAATACATTTAGTTTAAATGATAATTAAATTGCAGTTTATAATAGAAAAGGTATTAAAGTCTTCCCTTAGTGTCTCTTGACTGTCTATTGGGAATAAAACACTCTGGTAATTTTTAAATTTCTAAATATCCAGACATTTGCCAACATGTACCTAGGGTCTCTAAAAATTACATGCAGTTCTTGTGTGGTAGCAAGGTAGGAACTTGAGCACAACTATTGGTACAGCTGCTAATGTCTGAACTTCCCAAGTTTAGGGTGTGGCTTTAGATGTCCAAATATAGCATGTTGCAGGAATTTAGTCCATGTTACAAAGACATGGCTTACTGACCAACGTGCAAATGAGAAGCTCACATTCTGGCACAATTCTAAAGATAAGCATGTCTTGACTGTGCTGAGCAGCTGATCATCTGAAATCTCACTTGAAGGGGCACCATAAAGCCTGTGAAACTAACTAAATTAAGACAAAATGGGGAAGACCAAAACTCCTCAGATTTTACATTTGAAAAAGTTTTCTTTCATGTTTATATTACATTTAAAAAAATTTTCATTATCAAAGCTCTGCTATATTGCGTCTTAGGTTAATTGATTTTTCTTGTGGGAAAAATGTGTCTTATCAGTGTAAAAAGAATTTTTGATGTCTTTTATAACTTGAAATTCTCAGTTTGAAATTGACTTTAACTGTGGTGAATTTTGGTATGTATTTATATTATTTTAGAATATAATATTTTATATAAATATGCCAAAAATTTAGTTTTTAAATGACTAAGTTTTTAGATCATGTATCAAAAGCCTCAGCTTCTTTTCATTATTTCTTATGGTGAATCTTAAATACTTTTGTAAATAATGTTTGTTCTTAATCTTTTTGTATTTATAAAGATGTTTTTATGCTTTAATAGAAAGTAGTAATTTTTTTTTTTTTTTTTTTTGCGGTACTGGGGATTGAACTCAGGGGCATTCTACCTCCGAGCTACATCCCCAGCCCTATTTTTTATTCTTTATTTTGAAACAAGGTCTCACTAAGTTGCGGAATGCCTTACCACTAGGTAGCTGAGGCTGACTGCGAACCCGGATCCTCCGGTCTCGGCCTCCCAAATGCTGAGATTACAAGCGTGTGCCACCACGCCTGGCTTTAGAAAATAGTATCTTTAATTGTACTGTATTCACTCTACTGTTTTATCTCATGATGTCAGAAAGTTATTTTATCTAAGATAACTATGATGTCAGTTGCTTACTTAATATTAAGATGATACAAGTATTTCTTTAATCATAAATTTAGGATATTGCAATTAAGTAGCAAGAGAGCTGTTAAAAATGAAATGTACAATAAATGTAAAATAAATGTAGTGTGTATGTCTATTATCTCCAAGTTCTGCCACAACTGATGGTTTATTTGACTGTATTTTGAAAAT
Source organism: Graphiurus murinus (assembly GCA_004027655.1). Taxonomy (NCBI): domain Eukaryota; kingdom Metazoa; phylum Chordata; class Mammalia; order Rodentia; family Gliridae; genus Graphiurus; species Graphiurus murinus. Next base: position 53,705 of record PVLC010007180.1, on the reverse strand, counting down.
TTTTTGGAATATAGGGGAGGAGAAAAAGGAGGGAGAGAAACATTATGGTTAAGAATTGGGGCTTTGAAGTCCACAGTAGTTTTGAATCCCATTTCCACTACTTACTTGATATGTGAGTTTAGACAGACATTCCTTATACTCTCTGGGCCATAGCTTCTTGATCTATAAACTAAGGGTTATAATATTGCTTCTTATATCTACTTCATGTGTTGTTGAGAGAATTTCATGAAATAACTTATGGAATGCTTTTAACATAGTTAACTGGAAATTACCAAATGCTCATAAAATGTTAGCTACTATTATTAATATGTCTCTACATGCACAGAAATGCCTTATAATTAGAAATGTTTTTCCTCAGTATTTAATACCTATAAGAATTTTTTAGAGTAGCATGTACTTTTATTAAATGTAACAGATGAAGATTTATACTTCACTAGGCTCTTTTGTAATTTTAGGTCTGTAATTTAATACAAATATATGGCTAACTGGACTCAGTACATTTGTCTTATATGATTGCCTTTAACAGATGAAGAAAACAAGTAAACACATGTATTTTAGTCTTTTAAGGTTTGTTTCATACTGATTTGTGTTTATCAGGTTTGCTTAAAAAACAGGAATGGTCTGGGAGCACATGAGTTTTCATACTACTGTCAACCACATGGCTATAAATTGGTGCTTATAGGTCTATAGGTTTCTATGATTGTGGTCTGGAATCGACAACTCTTTATTGCTGGTTTGAAATGATATACTTTGAAAATAGTATTGCTTGTCTTTTACACAACTATGGGATAGCAACTAGACAATTAAAAAATAAAACTGGTTATTTTTTAAGGATGAAAAGTGTCAGTTATATACATTCAACTAATACTTAGATGCAACTTCATGCTAGGGTCAATACTGCTTGTCTTTGGGAAGCTCATGATATAGTAGGAAACATAGAATGTTAGCAAATAGGTACAAAATAAGGTAGCACATGTACTGTGCCATTTGGTAGAAATAGTACTGTAGAAATTAAGGGGAGGGAGAGATTAGGTTCAGCTACAGCATTTCATCTAGTTATAACCTAGTTCTATGACTGCATGTGCCCCTGTGCATATCTCCTATTTTTTAGAAGGCTACTTCACTTGGTTGGCCATAGGAATACCAGTTTCCTTACCTCTCTGCTGGTGATTACTAGCGCTTCTATCTCTTCATTCTCCTCAGGGGCATTCCACCTCCGAGCTACACCCCAAGCCTTATTTTATTCTTTTATTTTGAAACAGGTCTCTCCAAGTTGCAGAGGCTGGTTGCGAACCTGCAGTCCTCTTCTCTCAGCCTCCCAAATACAAGCATGTACCATCACGCCCGGCTAAAAGCTTTCATTTTTTAAGCCTTGTTTTCTTCATTTTGCAAGAGCCATTCCAAAACACATACATGGTGGTGAGACTGACAGTAGGAGGGGAGGAAAGGGGTACTGTTTTGGGCGTAGAATCAGGAATTTCATTTCCTATTATGGAAATTGCTCTGTTAGTAGCCAGGGGTAGGGATGACGAAAAGGAGAATCTTCATCTTGCTTCTGTTCTTGTGAAAGTCCATAAAATGTGTGTTCTTCTACATCCTACATTTCCCACACCCCTGTAGCTTCTGAAGTTTTGGTTCCATTCACCCCCTTTGCTGTAGAGCCCTTCTCCAGTTACAACTCTACTAGCTCTTTGAAATCTTGTTTCAGGCTACTAGAGCCCCTCTTCAAGTTGTAGGAGTCTCCTTGCTGAGGAATGAATATAGCTCCATTGAATTCTTCCAGGCCTCAGTGTGTACCTGATGTCTCTAGGACATCCTAAGTCCATTAATGCAATTGCCTATGGTAAACCACTCATTTATAACATTTCACTCTTGTATACTGTTAGTACTAGAGATCTGGACGGTTTGTTTCAAAGAGAAAGTATTTTCAAATTTTAGAGTTAGTGAGCTGCTCTAAATCAGAAGCCACAGAAACAAATGTTGAAAGAATAATCCTACAAATAATTATAATTAGTTACATTCTATACATAAAAAGTACAAAATGATTTATGATTATATTAACAGTATTTGATAAGACTCCCTGAGGAATTAAAGTTTCAGCTGAGATATGGAAGTTCAGTAAAATAGGAAGGAAAGATAAGGTGGAGGGGAAGAACAGGTTTCATACTGAGGAACTCGCATATACCAGCTTTGAGGAACAGAGTATGCTCTCTGTTTAGAATTGAGAGCCAACTAGAGTGTTTGGGGCAGAAAAAGCTAACATAAAATGCAAGTCCTACTCATGAGAAGAGAAGTGAAGGTGTTCACTAGGCATCATTAAATAAACAAACAAACAAACAAAAAAAACAGCAGAAGGAAAAGTGACCCTGCCCCTAAAGTAACTCTCTGTTCTGTGTTAGAATTTTGTGATTTTAAAGATTCATTTTAAAGAAAAGCACTTTCAAACTACTATATTTTTTTGGTATATTAGGTAGAACTATCCTAAGATTTGGGCAGTTTAAATATGTATTCTTTTTCCTTTGAGTTTTTTTCCTTTCTATACTGTCTCATTGGGAAATGAAGGAGTATTTTGATGTACTGTAGTACTTCTATCAGGGACTTTTACTATTCAACATTCAGAGAAATGAAAGAATCTTACCCATTTTTTTTTGGCTGAGGTTTTCTTGTGGGAGTGTGAGGTGCAGCTGCACTGTGGGTTTCTTGGCAGGCAAGACAGGGCAATACTCAGTGCAGCTAATCTTGAATAGGAAGAAACTTCAGAGTAAAAAGGCTACTTTGAATGCATTAAATTCAGTGGAAAGCACTCAGGCCTGGACCTTTGGCTGATATCTTCATTTATTTGGCTAAATGGATGCAGCAGCCTTAGGTCTCTAGCTAGATTTTATGGCAGGAACACATAAAGGAAAGATCATTAAAAAATAACATTATCACTTGCTACTTACAGTTTTAATGACGTTTTTGGTAGTTAATTGTTTGTGGTTTACTTAAAAATTTTTTTAAATATACGTGCTTTAATTGGTGCATTATAGCCTCAGTCGTAATCTAAATCATGTTGACATTGACATACATGCATACAGCACTTGGTGCCCCCTCCCCCACCTCACTGTCTCCCCCCTTCTCATAGAGAGGACTGAGACTGATATTGGGATTTTCACATATGTACACCCAGTCGATGTTAGTATTTCCAATAATGATCCTCAGTCTCCCCTCTCCCCTTCCCGTAGAACACTTCCCTGGCTCTACTGAGGTTTTTTTCTTCTAAAGAACACTTAATGAAAAAGGCACATTGTGAAAACCTAGTTTTGCATGCAAATGTGAATTCAGAATTTTGTGTAGTTTATCAGAAAGATCTTTGCTGAGGTTTGTTTATACACAGATGTATTCCCAGATCTTTTATTGCTCAGTTGTTTTCTTCATTCTCCTTTTTCGTCTTGTGTGGTCTATAAGCCCATCATTTGCCCAAATCCTCAAGTTAAATGTGGACATTATGGAACTCTGCAGGAACTCATTATTGCCCGTTATACTCTATAAGCAAGCAAAAACCTCTGAATTATTTTCAGTAGTTAACTGCATGACTATATCTTTGCTGTTATTTAATATTATTGCTTTCAGAATAGTATAGAGGAGGAGTTTGTGGTCAGTTTGGCTGAGTTCAAATCCAACCCTGTTACTTACTATCTTATTATCATTCGCTTCCTAGTTTCTTATCTCCAAAATGGAGATAGTCATGTTAGCATCTTATTTTTTTTTTTAAGCTGAAAGGAAAAATGCATATAAAGGGTTTAATTCAAATATCCAGAGAAGAGATATTATTTTTTTCGTGGTTTAGGTTCAGTCTCCTAGAATCTACTAGTTGCTATCTTTACTCTTTAGGTGATATTATTCTAAGATCAGCTATTTCCTGACATCTTAATTTCTTCTAAAGTTATACTACATGTATATATTTTAATTCTGAAGGCAATGAGTTTTAAAAACACTTTTTTGTTTTATCTTTTGCAGTTCATAATTGGACCGTGGAGGACACCCTTCAGTGGTTGATAGAATTTGTCGAACTCCCACAATATGAGAAGAATTTTAGAGATAATAATGTCAAAGGAACTACACTTCCCAGGTGAGCCTTTATCATCTAGATGTGTTTTTCCACTCATGGAGAATTATATACTAGATGCCATTTTTCAGTTCTAATTCTGCAGGTAACTTATGTGGCTTGAGAGCACAAGGGAGATAAAACTATATCCATTCTTTAATCTTTTTAAGTATACATTTACAAGTTTTAGTTAGCTTTTATTGTCAAAATAGTCAAGTCCCTTAAATTTATTCCCAATGATAGTTCTGAAAATTTTGAGTTAGAAGGTGAGTGGGTCATGTATATCATTTTTAGATCACATCAAAGGGTTAACCTTTGACCACCTACCTGATAAAGCTAAGAAAAACTTATTCATTTGATAGCAATCCATTTTCATAAGTCTGTTTGAATGAATTAATGTAGAGATCTTTCTTAATTAATATTCTTTTAATGATAATAACCAATTAATTGTAGTGGCCAAAAGCAAAATCTTAATTAAAATGAAATTTAGCTGTGCACATGTATGTCACTATCAATATGATTTATATTATGATGTAAGACTATAATGCACCAATAAAGTATATTAAAAATATAAAAAAAAAGAAAACAAAAAATGAATAGTAGCAATCAGTTTAAAATTTATGTTGCATTAGAAGTACTTTATGGTGTCTCATTTAAACCTCATGAATAAATAAGGTATATATTATTGCTCCACTCCCATTTTCACCACCCCAAAGCCCCCAAAAAAGAAAAAAAAAATCAAATGAGAGACAAGTTAAATATTTTGCCCAAGGCAGCATTCAAACCCTTATAGGTCCAATATCAAAATTTAGGCTGTCCATTTATCTCTTAGATATGTGGAACTAGTTGTTAGTTTTCTAAATTCTATATTCTACATCTCCATTAGCCTAATAATCTTAAAGATACATGTTAAAATTCTGCAATGATTTTACCAGAACATTACCCCTACAGGGTTGCTTCTGTGTTACATTTCTTCCTGGATTGTTTCCTACATCAAAAAAGACTCTATAAAATTATTACAATAATATTATTATATATGATGAAATATACATATCACATTCTTTATCAGTTTGTGTGCATACCCAGTTAAAACAAGCAGTTTTTGTTGCTTTGAAATTATATTTTGGATCAGGTTGAAAGTTTTCAGATTTTCTTAAATATATTCTGAACATCAACATAAATATTTCTAATTTTACTATATGACTTGAATGACAATGAAATCATTGGGATAAAAGTCAATTCAGCAAGTACTGAGTATTTTTTATGTTCATGGTGCAATTAGATGTTAGAAGAAAAAATTAAATAAAATGCAGTTTTTTAAAATAAAAAAATCTCCATGTAGTTTTAATTTACATCTCCCTGATTGCTAATGATTATGTTGAACATTTTTTCATATGTTTATTGGCTATTTGTATATCTTCTTTTGTGAAGTGTCTAGTTCAGTGGCCCATTTCTTGATTGGGTTTTTTTGTTTGTTTGTTTGATTTTTAGTGTTAAGTCTTTTAAGTACTTTGTATATTCTAGATTTTGGTCCTCTGTCACAGAAATAGCTGACAAAGATCTTCTCTCATTCTATAGGCTCTTTCTAAACTCTTAATGATTTCTTTTGATGAGCAGAAACTTTTTAGTTTAATGCCTTCCCATTTATTAATTCTTGTTTTAATTTCCTGAGTTTTGGGGGTATTGTTAGGGAAGTTTCTACCTGTGCCTATATGTTAGAGTATTGGACCTGTGCCCTCCTCTAGTAATTTCATAGTTTTTGGTCTAATTTCCAGGTCTTTGATCCATCTTGAATTGATGAGATGAGATGTAGGGATTTAATTTTTTTTTTTTTCTATAAATGGATAACCAGTTTTCCCAACACCATTTGTTGAAAAGAATCTTTTCGCCAGTGTATATTTTTGGTGCCTTTGTCAAAAATCAGTTGGCTAAAAGTGTTTCTGTATCTTCTATTCTGTTCCATTGGTCTATATGTCTGTTTTTGTGCCAATACCATGCTGTTTTTATTACTATAGCTCTGGAGTTCAACATCATTAGTAATCAGGGAGATGCATATCAAAACTACACTGAGATTCTGTCTAACCCCAATCAGAATGGCAATCATCAAGAAGTCAAACAACAGTAAATGCTGGCAAGGATGTGGGGAAATAGGTACTCTTCTACACATTGATGGGATTGCAAATTAGTACAGCAACTATGGAGATCCATGTAGAGATTCCTGAGAAAACTGGGAATGGATCTACCATATGGTCCAGCTCTACCACTGCTGGGTATCTTTCTAAAGGGACTAAAATCAGAATATCATAGTAATGGAGGCATATCTATGTTTATAGCAGCACAGTTCACTATACAAATTATGGAACCAACCTAATTGTCCATCAACCGACGAAAAGATTACAAAATTATGGAATATACATACAGTGAAATTCTACTCAGCAATAAAGAAGAACAAAATTATGTTTTTTGTAAGAAAGTGGATGGACCTGGAGAACACTATGTTAAGTGACATTAGGTAGTCACAGAAAGTGAAGGGTCATATCTTTGTCTCATATGTGGAAACTATGTAATGGTCGGGATACCAGAGAGACTTCAGATAATGGAGGAGAAATTCCAGTGGAGCCAGGGAGGTGATCTAGGGGAAGAGAGGGAGAATTAATGAAGGAATCACTTCCACTGCGATTATGTGCATATGTAAGAACACCGATGCCAATCTCAATATCCCTGTAGGGAGAAGGGGGGGATGGGAGGGAGCCCAGGGAAAGCCCACCAAGTGCTGTGTGCATGTATGTCACTATATCTGTGAACTACATTATGAGACTCTAATGCACCAAGAAAAGTATTAAAAAAATTCTTAGTTAAAATAAGAGCATTAAAATAAGATTAGGGTTTTTTGACGTACATATGTCACCCTGTATATAAGTAATATATGCTATTTTTCTTTATTGTCTTTGGGGATATATGAAATAGGCTGAACCATGTTTTGGAAATAAATGTTATAGCTGTACTTCAAATTCTGATGGATTTGTGGAGACAACATCACACACTTTTCAAGATCATTTTTTAATAGCAAACATTACTATGAAAAAAGTTATAAATAAAAGTTGTTTGTAGGTTAATCCATTGAACCTTTTTTGCATGAAGAAATGTAAATATTAATAGTCTTCTTCAAGCCCCTTTTATATGGTAAATCAATCAACCTAAAGGGGCAGTATGAATTAACCTAAATTACTACCCAAGTTACAGAGCTTTTGTAGGGTATCTGTAGATATAAGAGCTGGCAATAAGAATATATATAAAAATGTTTTACACATGCTAGATAGTTGGCCCATAACAGTGCATTACAGGTTGAACATCCCTAATCCAAAAATCCAAAATCTGAAATGCTATGTTATTTCAAACTTTTTGAGCTCTGACATGGGTACACAAATTTAAAATTCCACACCTGACTGGTCACAGTTAAAGTGCAGATGCTCTAAATTACTTCTAGGTTATGTGTATAAGGTGTATATGAAATAGGAATGAACTTTATGTTTATATTTGTGTCTTATCCCACAGATACATATATATGCATATGTATGTACACACAAATATCCCAAAATCTAAAAAAATTCCAAATTCAAAACATTTTATATCTTAAGAATTTTAGATTCCTTCTGTGACATTAAAACAGTTATATCTGCTGTAGGTAGCTCTCAAATAATGTTGGTTTTATGTTAGCTATAATGGCTATCTTAGGCTTTTTACTTTCTATAGTTTATAATTTTTATTACTAGAATTGATGACAGCATTCTCTTCACCTGGCACATGCCCTCTCATTCCTTTCCGATCTCTGTGGACTTCTTACTTTCCTCACCCATTCAGGTTGAATCATTTGCATCTTCGGGCTCATGTTGAACTTTGCATAGAAGCTCATGTTGAACCTTGCATAGAATTCTGTGATGTAGTTCCTTTTTACTATACCTCATTGTCTTTCTTAGTCAGTTGATAGTATTGCTTTAATTCGTTCATGCTTCCATCCATGCATTCATTCACCTGTTATACAAACACAAAGCTTCTGCTTTTGCCAAGTACTGCCTAAGCTTCAAGGAGAGTTGTGATATCCTTTTTGCCTTCATGAGTCCCATAAGAGCCACATTAAAGGTGTAGGAAGGGAGACATACAGGAAAAGTATATGTGGAGAAAATGGAGGGCATTTTGAAAAGGGATAGTTGGAGTTCTTTATACTCTAAAAGTTTCCTAGAAACCTCATAGGATTTCCTGTAATATTTCCACACTCAGAGGTGCTGATATCTTCTTAAATAAAATGCAGCAGTTCAGAGTAGTCTCTGGGCTCATACATATTTGGGTTTGAATTTCTAACTCTTACTAATTATGTAACCTTGAGCAAGTTATTCAACCTCCCATAAGGGTCCTCATCTATAAAATGAAAATATTATATATATATATATATTATAGGGTTTCTTGAATATTAAGCCATTGTCATGGGCCTCTGCTTGTTTCTTTTGTCATTATTATTATTAGATTTTGTGTTGTAATTTCTTTATTGGCATATTTGGCTGTTAAGAAATCTGAGTTAAGTATTGTGCTGTTTGGCTTTGCAGTTCTAAAGTGGTTTTGTTTCTGTATTTTGCCTGTGCCTTTTGGCTCTCTATCTGCTTTCCTTGTTGCTAGTAAAATGATTTAGAACTGCTTATTACATAAGTGTTTTACCCATCCACATCAACCAGCGAAGGCTTTTTACTTTCTACTAGTGACTTTGGCGTACTTTGTTCAGTTTTTAAACAGAATAAACAATACACTGTAATGATGTAGGTTTTTAAGATAATTTTAAACAAGAGGCATGACCTAAATTGAGAACCACTTTTAAAGTCTAGCGGTGTCAAGAAGGTTACCTTCTATGTTACTGTTCTTTGTGAAATCATAGTGAAAATTTGGAGTTTAAAATATTGTTGACTTTATAAATTTCTAAATCATAGTAAGTTAGAGTGGAAAATAACCTTAAAAAACAATAACTTATTAACAATTAAATTATGAGCACACAGTGTTTTGGTAGTTAAGTTTGTATTGAAGTGGTTGTTGAAATAGGTGATAAAACATTAAATAACACCGATAAGCTCTTACCAGTAAACACTAATGTGTAAGGTATTAAATATGTTGCACAAATATTAAATTTATGTATTAGACATGTTTCCATTTAATATGTATATGTATTTTTTAAATGAACAGGATAGCAGTACATGAACCTTCATTTATGATTTCCCAATTGAAAATCAACGACCGAAGTCACAGACAAAAACTTCAGCTGAAGGCACTGGATGTGGTTTTGTTTGGACCTCTAACACGTTAGTATTCTCTCTCACTCGGAGTATGATGCAAAACATAGTTCCATCATCTCTGTGTTATTTAATGAAGGAAAAAATAATAAACCACTAAGAAGAATCATCTATTAACTGTGAAAGAAATGCAATGCTATCTTTAAAAGATAATTTAGATATATAGAATGAAATTTTTTGCCATTGAAAAATGGAATGTGAATTTCCAAAGATGGCTACCATCTGGTTCAAGGCCAGTTGTAAATACTATGATTAGGTGATAATTTGAAATTTCCAGATTTAAGTTTGGATCTTTAAAAGAATTTTAATGTTGATGTTATTATAGCTGGATATTCATTATAGAATTAAAAAAACCCTGCAGTTTAACACTCAACTGATGGCATGAAGTAATAGATCCTAACGATTTCTTTAGTCATCAAGAAAATAATTTTTTAGATATGGATTGAAAAAATAGAGCCACTGAAAGCTTTATAAACTAATAGTATAATGGCAGGAGCACAGAATGGATAACATTATTTGTTTTTGTTTTTGTTGTTGTACTGGAGATTGAACCCAGGGGCATTCTATGTCCTAGCTACATCCAGATCTTTTTATTTTTTATTTTTGTATTTTGAAACTGGGTCTGGGTCTGGGTCTCACTAAATTGCTTAGGGCATGTCTAATTTGCTGAGATTGGCCTTGAACCTATGAAATTCCTGTTTCAACCTCCCAAGTACTGGGATTACAGGCATGTGATACCATGCCCAGCTTATTTGATTGTTTTGAAGAAGGTATTTAAGAAAGTATTATGTCATATTTGTAAAGAAAACAAGCCTTGAGCCACACCTACAATCTCAGGACTTGGGAAGCTGAGACAGCAAGATTGAAGGTTCAAGGCCAGCCTCAGTGACTTGGACTTGGAAAGGCTCTCAGTAACTTAGACCCTGTTTCAAAACAAAAAATAAAATAGGGCTGTGGGTGTAGCTCAGAGGTAGAATGCCCCTGTATACAATTCAAGAAAGAAAGGAAGGAAGACATGGAGGGAGGGAGGAGGAAAAGAAAAAGAAAGGAAAAAACAAAACCTGTATTTCTTTACCCTGACAGGGATACTTTTTCCCCCCCAAAAGAATATTAATATGTTTATTTCATTAAATTTTAAATTTCAGAAAGCTTTGAGAGAAAGTGAGGAATACATATTTTAAAAGAAATTATATTTCACTTTTTTAGAAGCCAAAAAGGAATAGCAAATAAGAAAAATGACTTTCGCAAATGATAAACTAGGAAACTAATGTTTATTCTACCTATCTTGGAGGTAGAAGACTTTGAGGTTCCTATGATATCATCTTTGGGTGGCCCCTTCTGAAAAGTGTTACTGGAGTGATTGAATGGATTCCATGACTTTATTGGTGTTCTTTTTTGGCTCAGGCTAAGAGAGCAGCTGGTGAAACAGCTGGAACTTCCGTTTGTGAGAGTTGGTGGAAATGCACTGTTGGTGGAAACTGCAAACTCTAGGAAACAGAGCACTGCTGAAATGCCAGGCATTCCACAGATACGATCCCCTCCCTAACCTTTTCCTTGTCCTGAGTCCTCGACTGAATCCACTCGGGGATTGTCTTCTGTGAGATTCTCATTTTTTTCAAGTGAATGATTGGTGAAAATAGGAATTAAAGTGTAGAATTTGTGTTTAAATGAAATTTGGTCAGGAATATTTATATTCACTTTATTATTATGGAAGAAAACTACTTTCTGGGTCAGAGAATAATACCAAGTTATCTGAAAAGAAACCAAACTGGTCTCAAAGAATGCTGTAAACAAATATTTTAATAGGCAAACCAGTTAAGAAGTTAATGATGCATTACTTTCTAAATGTGTTTTTCTTAGAATTATTATTTGAGCAAATGGATACCATATTCAGAACACCCATGCTAGATTCATAAGAAACTAGCTATGTCAAGTGACTAGAGAGAGATTTTAAAAGTGTCTGTAAATATTTTCCAATTTGTTGTGCTTATTGTAGAGTTTGGGACTTGTCCATTGATTTATTGTTATTGCTGCTGGTGATTATATTTCAGCCAGAGATAGACAGTAGGGTTCATAGTTGAAGCAGAGCCTGAGCTGAACCTCTCACGTGGAGGCAGCATTAGAAACACCCTTAAGACTGCAGCCTCTGCAGTGCATCTCTTCCACCATGGATGAGGATGTGTGCTCTGGAATAGAGAAATTGAGGGCCTTTGGTCTAAAACTTATTACTTATCACACTGTACAAACAGAGATGAGCCCTAGGCCTGTCAGCATAATAATTTAGAATTTCTGTAGAGCTCTTCATCTAATCAAACATGCAAGATGTCTTCCTGCTGGAGGCCTGGGTGTTTAGGCAGTATTCCACTGTAAACTACATCTCTTTGGAATATTAAAACAGTACATTGTATTAACAGTCATTGTGTCGCCCTTCCAGGGAGCCCACTGAAAATTAGTGTGTATTGGCAGTCAGGGCTAAATGTACAAATTATTTGAATAGTGGTTTCTGTGTTTTGTGTCACCAAAAACAGCAGGCCCTGGCACCTTGCTTTTCACTTTAGATGTAGTGTTGGGGTTGACATCCCTAGTTCTGGCCGATTAGGGAAAGACATCCTGCTCTTCCCTCGTTGTCTTGGGCTAATAGCCACATAAAATGCAGTGCTTGCTGTGACCATTTAACCCAGATTTTCTCAGCATTAGCACTATTTACATTATGGGCTGGACAATTCTTAGTTACTGGCAGTGGGGAGGAGGCGGAGGAGGTTGTCTTGTGGACTATGGGATGTTCAGCATCATCCCTGGCCTCTACTCACTAGAAGCCAGTAATACTCTCCATAGCCTGCCACCTTCTAGTTGTAACAAGACATTGTCAAATGTCTGCTTGGGGGGATATCACCCACCATTGAGGACTGCTCATGAACATAATTTTACATAGCTCCATGATTGGGGAAAATGCTTTTTAGTGAATGATTGCATTTTCAGTTTGTATCTCAGTGATAGCTTCCTAACTTGACTGAATGAAAGAGTTGGAATGATAATGATGACACTCATTATGACCCTCTTCATCCCACAAAGATCCGTCTCATGACGTGTGATTGTAGATGCTGTTGCTTTTTAAAGGGTCCCTATGACTTGTGTGGGCAGGGATATATGGCATGTTGTGTCCATGTGCATTTATCTCTACTCTTCTGTAGGTCCTACATAATTCAGGTAATCCTAACAAGTGTATAGGTTACTTGAAGAAAGAACTTTTAAAAGGCTAGAATTTGTACATGGGAACTAGATCTTCAGTATTTTTGGTTTTAGATACCTACTAAAAAATGCCTCTGTGCATTCTGTTACAGTCAAAGATTAATTTAACTATCTAATTCTTTTCCTAGGCCCACCTCATAACTGGATGAAAGACTTTATTCTCACAGTTTCTATAGTAATTGGTGTTGGAGGGTGCTGGTTCGCCTATACACAGAATAAGACGTCAAAAGAGCATGTTGCAAAAATGATGAAAGACTTAGAGAGTCTACAAAATGCAGAGCAAAGTCTAATGGACTTACAGGAGAGGTATGTTAATAAACTCAACTCTTGTTCTCCATGTAAGGAAATACAATTTGTAAAAATGTAATATCAGTGTGTGTGTAATCCCTCATATTTAGGTTAGCACATAAGGAACATACGCTTATTTCATATTTTTAGAAGAACTTAGTGTCATATTATAGATGCATTATGAATGATATTTGGGAATAAATAGGTATAAGGTCAGTGGAAGTAAATCAGATGGCATTATATGTGTAGCTAAATTTTACCTTTAACTTGATTTAAATAATTATGAATTTCTTAAAAGTCTCCCTGCAGTAACATGTTTCCCTGGTACCTCTGTCTTTTGAGCCCAAGGTAACTAAAATAGTTGTATATGTGAATTCTGGTTAAAATATGTGTCTGATTATATGACAGCTTTTTTTTTTTCATTCATATAAAATGAAATTTTGGAAGCTTTTTTGAGGAATTTTCATTTTTATTGTACTCTAAGGCTTGAAAAGGCCCAAGAAGAAAACAGAAATGTTGCTGTAGAAAAGCAAAATCTAGAGCGCAAAATGATGGATGAAATCAATTACGCAAAGGAGGAGGCTTGTCGGCTGAGAGAGCTAAGGGAGGGAGCAGAGTGCGAACTGAGTAGACGCCAGTATGCAGAGCAGGAATTGGAGCAGGTACTTACGTATTTTTAAAATATATCTATTAGGATATGCTGCCACTCTGAGGAGCCAGGTCCTGTTTTTGTATAGTCCTCTACATTTAGACCCGCTGTATACTGTTCCTCAATTAATGAAAGAATTCATTTGCTCATATTCTTATCATTGATCAAATCCATAGTATTAAAATAACAAGGTAGTTACTTAAAGATAAATTTACAACATTCATTCTTTTTTTTTTTGCAGCACTGGAGATTGAACCCAGGGGCATTTTACCTCCGGGCTACATCCCCAGACCTATTTTTTATTCTTTATTTTGAAACAAGGTCTCACTAAGTTGCAGCAGGCCTCACTAAGTAGCTGAGGCTGGCCGCAAACCCAGATCCTCTGGTCTCAGCCTCTCAAGTATTGGGATTACAAGTGTGCGCCACCACGCCTGGCTTGTTCATTCTTTTGTAAAATTTTATGTTATATTAATTGTCTTGAGCATATTTAAGGTGTTTATTTAACATCTATACTATGTTTGAGTTTCTGTTAACCTGGTAAAATATATATCTAATTTTGAATTTCTCTGCAGAGGTAAATGATCTCTATTAGGCATCTATTTGAATCCTGTTAAATGTTTTTAGAATGTGATCTGTTAAAAGTTCTGAAGCTATCTCAAAGATGTTCTTCCTAATATCTGCTTTGCCTATTCAGTTACTCAAAATAAAATGTAGGCCTTCAGACATTGCACAGAGAAGATGGGGTTCTGGGAATATTTAATTATATGCAACATATTCGTTTCCTATTTCTGCTGTAAAAAAATTGCCACAAGCATAGTGGTGTAAGTAAATATGTGATTCTGCTAGGTCTTAGGTAGGATCTGTTTCCCTGTCTTTTCCACTTCTAGAGGCTGCCTCCTGTTCTTGGCTCATGGCCCCTTCCTTCATCTTCAAAGCAAGTTACTCAAATCTCCATTTCTGTGGTCCCATCTCTTTCTCACTTTGACCCTTTCTTCACTGAGGACTAAAATGAGGACTGGGAGATTGGCTCAGATTTAAAGACTTACTGTGAAACTGAGGCAAGAACCTAGATATTCTGCCTCCCACTTTATTTTATGCACTGTTGTCTTCTTAATAGATCATTAAATAAGAAGAATTATGTGATAAGTGAGTTTAATTTCATCTTATGGGAAATGTGCACTATGCATTACTGTTTCTTTCCAGATTGCCATTTTGGGAGAATTTGTCTGACTGAACTCAGGGGCTTCTTTTAACTAGGCTTACCTCACACCCCAGACCTCTGTTTTTTTGTTTGTTTTGTCTTTTGTATTTTTTAATCACTTTCCTGTTAGGAATTTGTTCTTTTAAATCAACTTATGCATATTTTCTGCCATACCCTATTGACCTGGCAAACCTAATCTGTACAGCATGTAGCAGAGAATCAGGGAGTTTAAAAAAAAGACCTAGGTAAAATTATTATTATTATTATTATTATTATTATTATTATTATTATTATTTTTGTGGTATTGGGGATTGAACTCAGGGGCATTCTACCTTTGAGCTATACCCCCAGCCCTATTTTTTATTCTTTATTTTGAAACAGGGTCTCACTAAGTTGCAGAGTGTCTCACTAGGTACCTGAGGCTGGCCACGAACCCGGATCCTCTGGTCTCAGCCTCCCAAATGCTGGGATTACAAGCGTGCGCCACCATGCCTGGCTTGACCTAGCTAAAATTATGTAGTGTCCAAGAATTAGAGATGATATATCTAATTATATAAAGAGTATATCTTTATACTCTTCTGAGAATTCCCTGCCTGTTTCCACCCTTGGTTTGTTCCCAGGCTAACAAACTTGTTAAGCTATTTTTTCTGGGCTTTGCAGATAAAAAAAAGAACAAACCAGAAAAATAAAAACATAAGGCATATTTCACAGGTGACTGTTTCACAGTGAGAGAGAAGACACAATACTAAAAAAGATGCCAAGAATTGTGAACTCTGAGATTTTGGCTATAAGGACTCACACATCTCAGTAGACCCTAAGGTTACCATGATATGATGTGCCAGTATGAACATCATAATCTTAGTGATATCTTGAGTCAATAAGAGGTGGTTTAACGGGGGAAATGGGCATTTTAGAAAAAACTGTGTCCGTGATGATACTGATAAGAAACACATTTTTTTTGTTTAAATTGGTGCATTGTAATCATACATCTTTGTTAGGTACAAGCTGGTAGAAGCATACATGCACACATTTCTAATTTAACCTTGCCCCTTCTCAAGTTCGGTTTAGTGATTGACTTTGATATATTTGTGAAAGT
This sequence comes from Graphiurus murinus, assembly GCA_004027655.1. Taxonomy (NCBI): domain Eukaryota; kingdom Metazoa; phylum Chordata; class Mammalia; order Rodentia; family Gliridae; genus Graphiurus; species Graphiurus murinus. The sequence goes on along the minus strand of PVLC010007180.1, from coordinate 37,802 downwards.
ACATCATGGGCATTAGGGTGTCCTCCCCCCACCCTGCCCCGTCCCAACACCTTCAGTTAAGTCACCTTCTTTGCTCATCTAAGGAAGAAACACAATTTTTGAGTTCTTGCTGTGTGCCAGAAGTGATTGCCACACACATTGTCAGTGGTTTGCTCGCAAATTTTAATCCTTGAAACTTGTACACATCCTTAGTTGAGGTGTGTAGAGAGGTAAATAACTTAGCTTAAGTTGCACAACCATTACATGACCAAGGCATGATTTTGTATATCATACACCAGAATCTGTGTCTTCCCGTACTTCTGTTAAAAGCTTCATTGATAGAAGTAAGTTTAACTGGGAAATTGATTTGCATATAGTGTCATGTAACCTACTCTCCCAGATAGTTTGAAGCACCATTATGTTTTTTTCTGGGAGATAACTGATTTCTCCAAATTAGAAGGCAGGAAAATGTGGTATGCATTTTTTATAGTGTTATTTTTCCTTAAAACAAAGAGATGTGTAACTAATGATATCACTTTATATTTCATGTGGTTTAAATAGCTTTCATATCAATACTTTCATATCAATACTTTCATACTTTGTTCTTAAGAAAAATCTGAAGAATTTTGTAGTCATATAATAATACCACTCTTCTACACAAGACAGTAAGGTTCAGGAGGTGAGGAACTTGCCAGAGATTTTGGAGATAATAAATAATAAAATTGGGTAAAGAAGCCATGTTTTCAGATTTTTAGGCTATTTCTTTCTGTGACATGTCATTACTTGTTACTGTTTTATTCCTAACACACAAAAATTATGTAAATAATATCATCCTATTTTTAAACAGTAAGTCCTCATTTGCAAAAGCTATCAGGTAGTCAATTTCACTTTGTTCATTTTTATAAATAACAGTAAAATTCAAACTAAAAGTTGGGATTTGGGTCAAATGATAAATTTATGAATAATAGCAGTGAAAACAGTTAAATATTTGCCATTATTGGCAGATCACAATTTTCACAAGTTTGAGATATTATTTAACAGTCAGTCTAAACATTGTTCAGCCCCAGTTGATGCTAAAAATATATAGTTTCTATGTTAAAAATGTTTCTATTAAAATTTTTTTAGGGAAAATAAATTTATGTAAATAACATTAAGGAAAATATGAGGCTTATAGAGAATACTTTGAGTAAAATGCGTTGAGATTCTCTGTACACTTTGGAAATGAAAATTGTATGGAAATTTTATTTTATAATCTCATGTGAGAAGGGCTTGCTGACATCCACTTTGTGGTGTGCTACAGAACTGCACGTCACAGGACCTGAGCTCATATTCTCTCTTCCTGAGATTAGCAGGGACGCCACACAGCTTATCCAGCCGTCTTATTAAACACATACTGTCCCAAGCACATTGTACAATGAATCATACCAGGCAAACGTTGCCTAGTCCTATCTTACTCTTACTTTTAATGACCTATTTCATGTCCCTTTGTGAACTTTAAAAAAAAAAAAAAGAGTTAAAAAATATTTTCTGAACAATTCTTTTTTTCCCATAGTATCTGACAGCTGCTCTATTTCTTTATCAAAAGTTTGTGTATAGTCCTCTTTTTAGTTTATTCTGGCACACGATTAAGTTTATTTAAAAGACTGGGTTTGTTCACATCAAACACTCCTCTGCACTTTAGCTTAGGAATGGGGTTTCAGTTACCTCAGCTCTGAGGGCAGTTCATCTGCAGTTACAGAACGCTGTGGCGTGCACTCTCTGCTCTGCTCTGGAGTGCACTCCTTGCTCTGTTTGAGGTCTTGAGTTGTATGTGTACAATTCTACAAATTTCATCCTGTGAATTCACACATCTTTAGTTTGTACTCTTGCTAGTTTTTAAATATACCACTCCAAGAATAGATTATCTTTTCCTTCTGTGTCATTTTCTTAGTGAGCATTCCTTAAGCTATTTATTTTCCCTTAGCAGTTACTACCACCTAACATACTAAGCTTTTTAGTTTCTTCTCTATTTATTGCTTGGCTCTCTTAAAGAGCAGGTGGGAGAAATAACACAACATCCTTCCCTGAATGCTACATATAGTTTCTCAAAAAAAAAAAAAAAAAAAAAAAAAAAAAAAAAAAAAAAACAAAACCAAAAAACAGCCTCACTCATGATCTGTTTTCTCAAATTTATACATGGTTTGTAAATGTTTCTTTATCTACTTTTTAATTTTTTATATTAGGACAAATGAATGGAGAAGTGGTGAAAACAGACTTTAGTAAGGAGATAAAATAGTGAGAAATAAGTGGGATATAGAAGATGTGAAAAACTAAAAAAAAAAAAAAAGTTTAAGTTAAAAAAATAAGTTTATAGTTAAGGAGCTACAATATGCTCTTCTGGGAACATTAAGCAGAGTAATAGAACAGGTATTCATCTAATTCTGGATATTTCTTCTTATCCCTACTTTATAAATAAAAGTGCATTATGGGGAAATGATTAGGTTTCTTTTTCTTTTCTTTTCTTTTCTTGTTTTTTACTAGGAAGTACTAGGAATTGAACTTGGGCATTCTACCTCTGAGCTACACTCCCAACTCTTTTTATTTTTATTTTGAAACCAGTGTCTCACTACGTTGATGAGAATCTCACTACTTGCTGAGGCTGTTCTCAAAACTGCGATCCTCCTATCTCAGCCTCCCAAGTATCTAGGATTACAGGCATGCACCACCACACCTAACTGAGATCAGTTTTATTTTGCATATGTCCTGTATTTCTTTCCTCTCGGTGAGCTTGACTACCATAAAATATAAAAACTAAATATTGCAACTTAAGATATGTATATAAGCCATCTCCACTCTCTCTGGCTTTACAACTTTGTTTAGTAAATTTAAGATTCACTTAAAACTCCAGCTTTATTTTTACTCTGAGAAATATATTGTATCTAAACTTAATAAGTTAAAAAGAGTTTTGGTAAATTGTTTTTTCTTTACTTTTGCTACTAAAAATATTTTAATCTGTCCTTCTTTGCATCCCTTTCTTCCTTCTAGGTTCGCATGGCTCTAAAAAAAGCTGAAAAAGAATTTGAACTGAGAAGCAGCTGGTCTGTTCCAGATGCACTTCAAAAATGGCTTCAGTTAACACATGAAGTAGAAGTACAGTACTATAATATTAAAAGGCAAAATGCTGAAATGCAGTTAGCTATTGCTAAGGATGAGGTACTACTTTTATTTCAATGTTTGCTAAATTTGTTTCTTAGGTTACATTTTAGAGTGATTAATCAACTAGGATACAAAGTTCTGATTCTTTCCTTGAATTAGGGTTTACTGTGTAAATTGACTCTTGTAATCGTAGGCTTTAAAGTAAGATTACTGTATTTAGAGAAATGCATAGCTTTCAAAAATGCACTTAGTGTCCTTTAAAAATTATCATTATTATCATTATCATAAATGTTTTATACGGAGCTTTTCTCCTCTAGGTTGCTGCTTCATATCTGCTTCAGGTTAGTAGTTATGAGAAATTAATGTTTGCCACTTATTAAATTGTGTGGAATAAGAATAAGTCTTAATCTGAATTCTAGCAAAAAATAAATGCTCAGTTCACTCACTAACACCTCTATTGCAGTAGGAAATAGTTAATGTTTTTCTGTTAGTTTTAATAGAAGATTCAGGTGTTTTCTCAACCATAGAAATAAATGCTCCAGAACAAACTTTCAGATTACATTGATTGGCTTAGGAAAGCATGCTTTCTCCCTCATCTGTTTTCTGTTTTGGAAAACAGGACTATATCTTGCCTAATAATTCTTCTCTGGTTTTATGATTATTAATATTTTCAAAACCAAAATAAGCTTTATTACTATATGTATTTTTTTGAAACCTATATTTCTCTCCCCTTGGGTTTCTAGGCAGAAAAAATTAAAAAGAAGAGAAGCACGGTTTTTGGGACTCTGCATGTTGCCCATAGCTCCTCCCTAGATGAGGTAGATCACAAAATTCTGGAAGCAAAGTAAGGATGTTTTTTAGCTATCTGCATACTTGTTATTGTGTTGAAATACATAGTTTATAGACAACTTTGATTTAAATTGACCATTGAATTATATATAATTAAATAATTTACTGGATAGTTTCTTCTTGAAATTGGTTAATTGCCATCGTCTGTTCATGTAATTGCTTTTTTTTTTCAGTTCCCTATTAAAGACTGTGCTGCAACAAGTAATTCCTATATTAACTTTTCAGGAAAGCTCTCTCTGAGTTGACAACTTGTTTACGAGAACGGCTCTTTCGCTGGCAACAGATTGAAAAGATCTGTGGCTTTCAGATAGCCCATAACTCCGGACTCCCCAGCCTGACCTCCTCCCTTTACTCTGATCATAGCTGGGTGGTGATGCCCAGAGTCTCCATTCCACCCTATCCAATTGCTGGAGGAGTTGATGACTTAGATGAAGATACACCCCCAATAGTATCACAGTTTCCTGGTAAGTGGTGAGTTCAACAAAGTGTTGGTACAGTTTTTAAAGTAATCTATCATTCGCTTTTAAGAATCATATACTTTGAAATTGATGATAAAACTTTGTTCATCTTTCATTTTCTCTTTTCGTTAATAGTTTAAGAGAATACTATAAGAGGTACATATATCTTCTTAATGTATGTATATTATATTTTAGATGCAAAATATACATATAGTATTAAGAGACATGGATGCTTGGTTGATTTGCATAATTGATCACATGTTTATTGGAGAAACATATTTAACTCATTACAGTAAATGTTGACCATAGCACTTTGTTTTTTTAGAACATTGCTTATAATTGCATTAATGTGAGGGAGTCTCATTAAAAACAAAATTGATGGTAAAGGTAGCACATTATAAATGCTAAATGATTCTATGAATGAAATGCTGAATTTTGAGGGAAAACTTCTTGCATCGTATTTTAACTTATATTGAAATAAAAATTAGGGGAAGATCGCAGAAACCTGGGTTTGAACTCTAGCTTTGCCACTAAACTAATGTGAGTCAGTCTGTGATTTATTTTAAATTGACTTACCATTCTCAAATGCCATGTTTTTTAGTATTTGTTTTGTTTTTTAATTCTGCTCTCCCCCCCTTGTGGTACTGGGGATTGAATCCTGGGCATCTACTTTTGAGCTACACCCTCAGCCCTGTTTTATGTTTTATTTTGACACAGGGTCGCACTAAGTTGCTGAGGCTGGCCACAAAACTGTGGTCCTCCTCCTCCGCCTCCCAAGTACTAAGATTACAGACATGCGCCACCATGCGTGGCTCTGTCCTGTTATTAAAAGTATTAGTAGTAGTAGTAGTACTCATAAGGTACTGAATCAACTTGCCTTTTAACAAAAACTGTTTGATTAGGAAAAATGTGTAAAATTTTTGTTGCTAAAAGTGGAACTTCCCTCAAAGATAGATTTTGTATGTAAAGTTTTCATTCTATTACTTAGATACACCCTGTTCTTTGAGAATATATTTTAGTAGGGAGGTGAGATTTAAATATTTTCACTTTGATTTTTTGCAAAGATACGAAGTTTTGAATGTACAATGGTGTCTTGTATAAGGATAAAAAAATTAAAATACAACTAAAATGCAGAAGCCCAGGTCCCCCTTGGGTTTCAGAAGAGTCCAAGCCCCCTTAAGTTCTCTGACAATGATAAAACATTATGTAAACATTTGAAAATGGAATGTAAGCCATATGTTTGCAAATGTCTGCTCTGTACTTATCTGGCCTTTCGGGGCGCTGTGACCATGAACCCTCTGACTGTTCAAGATGTTTTTAAATTGTTATACTTGTTATGACCAGTGTATGTCTAGAAATGCTTATGTCTTGGAAAACTTGTCCCTCTCACCCCTCCCAACATGCCTTGAACTTTATACCCCTACCTTGCTGCTTCTCTTTTAAAAACGCTACTCACTGAGGCTCGGGGCTCCTCTCCTCTGTCTCTTTAAAAGACATGAGTGGGGCCCCAGCGCTGGCTCAATAAACCTCTTGCTTTATTGCATCAAGTGATGACTCTCGTGATTGATTGGGGTGAGTGCTGAGATCCCCTAACTGAGGAAGGGTCTCTCCCAGACCTTACACTTGTATTAGAAATAATTAGAAAAACTTATCTTTGTTTTTGCCTGCCTGATCCATTTTTCCAATATTTGTAGCTTTTTAAAAACTGTGTGTATAAACAAGGTTCCGAAGAATGGAGACCAAAATTTAGTCCTTGATTGCCTAAAAACTTATATGGAGATTTTAGTTTTGGAGGCCAGGCAAATCATGATATGTGAATATATTCAATTTGAATTTTTCTACCTAATGGTTGCCAATTTTCCTGAAGTTAGGATTTAGAAATGGTTCTGATTTTATAAAACAACTTTATGAAATAAAGCCCTTAATTTGCAAACAAGTTGTTAGTCAGTGACCATGTTCTTTATTATTCCTCTGGTTTTGATTCTCTGATTTCATCTGTACTAGGACAGTGGCAGTGAGCACTTAGAGCAGGTGGGAGGAGAGAGCAGATTGTAAGTGCAGGGAACACTAGAAAGGTGTGACCTTGTTCCTTTCACTTTCAAAGTGGTTGTGGTTGCATAGTTTGTATCTAGAACTGGCTAGCTCTGCAGTTTGAACATTGCTTATTGTGTTTACTTGAATTAAATTCCCTTACACTTGACAAATACAGCACTGATTCATAAGTATATGTATTTGTTTGAAAACTCTAGCTTTTTAAAGTTGCTATTTTTTCTTAAAACTTATAATTATTCAGTATCATAATTGAGCTAGAGTATGCATTCCCTAAAATCAACTAGTTATTTTCTTCACCTTTAAAAAAAAAAAAAACAACTTTTTTATGGGGTGAGGCAAGGGCAAAATATCCAAACACTCAGTAGAAAAAACACTTATACCAATTGTGAATAATTGGCCCAAGCTTTAAATGTTTGTAGTATACAAAGAAATTTGAATTTAAATGTGAAAAAGTACAAGTTGGTTTTAAATTTAATGTTATGTTTTAGAAATTCTCTGGTCAAATTTATTATTGCTAAGAAATAATTCGTGTCAGATTACAATTTGAGAGCTCTGCTTCCACCTAGTGGCACCACAGTGGTGGTCCAGTCTGCTTAGTTATGAAAGCATGATATCTGGATGGATCTTATCAACCAGCAGCTGTTAGCAGTAGGAGAAGGGACACCAGTAGGATGAAGGTGCCTCATTTATATATGTCCTCAGTAGTTTTAACTTTTTCTTTTACCATAAGTATGTGTAAATTTTATGTTTGAAGTAATGGCAAGAAACATGCTTATGGTATGTTAAGATCCAAATAAAAAATTCTAACACAATAATATCTGTGTTTATATTTGAAGAAAAATCACAGAAAGTATCATCAGTTAGCTCTGTGTGGGTGGGAGAATGGAAGATAGTTTTTTCTCCTATTTTTTAGTTTCTGCTAAGTGCTGGTTATTTGAGGGTTGCAAATATTTTCTCCTAGGCTTTTTAATGACAGATTTGTGAATCTGATTTTAGCTTTTTATGTCTTCTTCAGAAGAATGATAAATTGTTGCTTGCTCTTCTGTAACTTTTTAGATTTTCCTTTAATCCACCTAGATATTTTTGTTCATGGTGTGAGGCTGGAATCTAAATATATCTCTTGATCTATAGGTAAACAGTTGTTGCAGCTTTGTTCCTGCTTTATCCCTGCTGACTTGTAGTACTTCTCCTTTCCAAAAATACATGAATGCTTCCAGCTCACTGTTTGGGTCCATTGGCTCCACTCTAGTTATAGCTTTTTAGAAAGTATTCATGTTTGATTAAACAATATCTTTCTGTATTATTCACATTCAGAATTCCTACTCCTTAGTAAAAGTTGAAAGATATACTTGACTAGTTTTTCTTATAAATTTTAAGATCCATTTAGGAAATTCCATGAAAATTTCCACTGAAGATTTTGTGTGGGTGGGTGCTTTATTTGCATTAATTTGATTTATATTTTAAATATAATTAATAGTTTTTTTTCTAAGTGCTGATCATACAGCTTTTTTGTAGTTACACTGTTTCCTTTCTTTAAACAGTTATATTACATTGCTTGTTGCTGACAAAGAAATGCTGTTGATTTTAGTATGCTGATCCTGTATCTAGAAGTGTTAACTGAATTCCCTCATGATAGTGGTTTTTTTTGCGGCGTGTTTTGGATTTTTCTTGTGCCTTTTTGTTGTTGTTATTGTCCAAACTGAGACCTCCAGTAAAACATTGAATAGAAGTGGTGATTGCAGGCAATCATGATTGCCATTTCTGACTTTAAAAAGAATGCTTGCAATATTTCACCATGAAGGTTTTTTTTTGGTACTGGGGATTGGACCCAGGGATATCCTACCTCCAAGCTACATCCCCAGCCCTATTTTTTATTCTTTAGTTCTGAAATAGGGTCTCACTAAATTGCAGAAGACCTCACTAAGCATCTGAGGCTGGCTGCGAACCCAGATCCTCCGGTCTCAGCCTCCCAAGTACTGGGATTACAAGCCTGCTGAGTTTCAGGGAATATTGCCACCACCCTGCTGAGTTTCAGGGAATATTGCTTTTTCTTCCATTCCATTTTACTCTACTCTTAAGAAAGATAATATAATATTGTGGCTACGAACTGGAACTCTGGAACAAACTTTTTGGGTTTGGATCCTTAATTTTCCATGCTTTTTAATTATGTAACCTGTAGGAGATGTTCTCTGGAGTCTCTGTTCATTCTTCTATAAAATGTAGCCTACCTTATTTTGATATTTTAAAATTTAAATTAAATGCCTATAAAACATTTAGAGTAGCTCTGCCCTAGAATAATCACCCAATTAATGTTACTAATTTTTATTCTCTACTACAAAATAGTTTAAGATACAGATTATTTTAAAAATTACCTATAAATTGAACATGATGTGTGTATTTTGGTGGGGATGAGGAGGAGATAGATTTTTAAACTACTGATACAACTTTAGTGGTTAAAAGTGTAAATTTCTTAAGTTATATGTTTCTAGAATATTGTCTTTTATCTAAGTTTTAAAATTTGTTGGCATATAGTTTAGTATTTATGATTTTTAAGATGTCAGTTATATGTTTTTGTTTCTTATAATTACTTATTTATGATATCTAGAAACATTATTGATTAATCTGGCATAGGCTGTCTATTAGATTTCATTCTTAAACTCCTGAAAAAACTGTTGATTTTGTTGATATTCTTTATCTATTTCTAGTCATCTTTTATTTCCTTTCTTGGAGTTTCTATTTGTTCACTTAATACCTACATACATAGCTCATGAATTTTCAGTTCTCATTTTCCCCTTAAGATATGATTTAAATGTTGTTACATTCCTGCTAAGAACCACTTTCATCACACACATTGTGATGTCTATAATTTGATTATCATCTAAGTTTAAAAGTTTCTAATTTATAATATATCTCTTCCTTAAAATATAAAGTGTCTCACAGTATACATTTTGGTTTCTAAATATATGTCTGTTTTGGGTTTTTGTTTGGTTATTGATTTTTTTAAATCCTTATTCATTTATTTCTTCTTATTAGATTAATTTGAGTTAGAGAATAGTGTCTGAATGGCATTTATATTTTGGTATTTACTGAAACTTGTTCAGTGACTTAGTATTTATTTAGTTATATTTTTCAGATGTTAGTAGATCCATATCTAACAAGTATATTTTAGTAATTGTTAGTTACAGGATACTATACAGTCTATTTATATCAGGTTTTATAATAAAATCTTCTATACTTATACATTTTTGTTTGCTTTTCTATCATTTTTAGAGAGGTGTTTGTTAAAATCTTCCATATTAATCAATATCTCCTTATAATTCTCAACATTTCTGTTTAAATAGTTTGAACCAAGTTATTTGGTGAGTACAAGTTCAGATGTAATGTCTTTTTGTAGACTAATTGTTCCTTTTATTATTAGATAGAGATTGTTTTATGGCTGATACTTTTTGCCTTTAAGTTTGTACTACCTAACACTTAAACTACCTATAATAAACTTTCTTTTGATTAAAGTTTACATAGCACATCTTTTTTACTTTTTTCATTTTAGAAATTTTTTCTCATTAAGCTCTAGACATATTGCCACAAGAAAAAAGGAATAACTGACTTTGTTTTGCATCCTGTTTGAGAATCTCTGTAACCAGCTAAGGCAAATTTAATCCAAATATATTTAACCTGCTTGCTGACCTATATGGATATATTTCAGGGATCTTGTTTGTGTTTTCTATTTTCCACACCTCTTTTCAGTTTCTCTACTATTCTCCTGAACAATTAGGGATCTTCAGATGCTTTCAGTTTAGTAACCCCTCATCTTACATGCTCATAATATCTAGTACTTTGTTTTGTGTGGAATGTCCCTCAGCACACTATGTTTTGTTGTTTTTCCAGTCATTGTTTAGATATATTTATGTATACTTAGATATACTTATCTCTGTTTAGCATTACATTTTACTTCTTCCTTTCTCCCCTTGAAAATATATTCTTTAATAAGAGTTCTCTCATCAACAGTGAGAAATACTTTGTCTTTGCCAGAAAATACCCTTATTTTCACTCTTGCTTAAAAGTAATAGTTTAACTAGATAGAAAATTCTAGATTAACCTCATTTGATTCTGTATTATTTAGAGTATTTTGAGGTTGTTATTGTTACTATTGAGAAGTTTATAGTTAGTCAAACTGTTCTAATTTCTTTTTAGGAATTTTTCTTTCTTTCTGATTGCTTGAAAACTGTTTTGTTGTCTTTGTTGTATGATTTTACTATAATATGATTGTTTGTTTGTTTTTTTTTTTCCTGATAGTGTGTTTCTTGAAACTGAAGATAGGTTTTTTTATCACTTCTGAAGGAATTATTAGGCATTATTTCTTTGAAATTTTTTTTCTCTCCATTCTCTCTAGAGTATTAGCTATATTGAAATATTAAGACTTTAATTATCCTATTACTTGTTTCTTGGATCTTATTTTATTTTTCATACCTCTTCACTTTTCTTTTTATAGTCTTTTATCTAACTGTGCTGCATTCAGCAAAATTTCTTCAGATCTATCATCTAGATTACTGATTCTTTCTTTAGCTTTGTTCCTGTTGCTTTTTTAATTTCAGTGCCTGTAGTTTTCATTTCTATTAGATGTTTTAAATTCTACATCAGATCTCTTGTTTTTTTAATGCTTTGTTCTTTTCTCATATTCAAATTTGTTATTTTATAGTTTGATGATTTAATTTCCTATTGTTTTTAATTGACTACTATAGCAGTTCCTCATGTTTGCATAGATATTCTGCCTTCTCTATCCTGTTGTGTAATTTTTTTACTGAGCTGTTTTTAAAGGGACTTGCATTTTTTTTCTCCTGTAAAACACTGTGAGAGGTTGGGATATCCTTCAAAATTATTTTCTTTGTTTCTGGCAAGCATTTCAAGGATACCAGGCCCAAGTTTTATGTTCACTTTTTGGATTAGCATTTCATAGTTCTTTCTGGGAGTATGAACATAAACTCTAACGAGATACAGGTCCAGAATATTTTCACAGAGCTTTTAAAATCCCTGTGTCTATGGACCCCCCCCCCAAAACAAAACAAAACAAAACATTTTACTGAGGAATGTGGCCCTTCTTGACACTCATTTACAATTCCAGTTCCTTACCTCATGTAAGGAACTCAAGGCCTAATTTTATATCCCCATATTAAGCCCCAGGCCCCTTTATTACTGAGTCTGACAACCTCCCACAGCAATTGTAGCATCACTAAAGACCTGTTAGCATTTACTTGTAGTCTCTTTGTTTTGGCATCTGAGAATTTGTTTTTCTTGCTTACAAACTCATCTCTGCATTTAAAACCGTATCAAAATGCTATTTTTATATCCCCATACTAAGTCCCAGGCCCCTTTAATAGTGAGTCTGACAACCTCCCACAGCAATTGTAGTTTCTAAGTATAGGGCCATATTAAATTACTTTTAACTCTTAATTAAGTTCTTAATATTCTTAACATTAGACTTAAAATTTATCTTAAAGGTAAAGGAAGCAAGAAAGGTGGTCAGATTCTAAATGTCTGACATCCTGATGTATAATTTCAGAAAAAGCTGTGAACGATGGTGAGACAAGGCCTGAGAGTGGGTGGTAGAGTAGAGGTTAGGGGAGGAGAGAGGAAACCCTAACGGGTTCAGTGTTGGGTATGTCTTACACACGAAGTTGCTCATGTTGATGATGGGCATGTGAGTGGTTGGGGAGTGGAGGCGAAAGGTTCATGTTCCTTAATAGTGTGAGCTGCAGAAGGCATGCATTTCTATGAACGGGTGCAGGAGTAGGGGTGTGGAGGCGACATTGGGGAGTGAGGAGGCCATCAATCTGATGTCCTGATGTTGTAGCATATGGGTATGCAGGAATGAGTGTTGCTGGCTCGAGAAGGTTGTTGTCAGGCAAGCCATGTATTAATTAAGGGAAAGAAATGCAATGCCTGCTAAGTGAAGATGGAGGACCAGTTTGTTTATCAGCTGCATGTCTAGACTGAGACTGGTAGCAGAAACAGGATGATCTAAGACTGATATTTAGTTCCCTAATCATGTTCAAGCAATACATTTTAGACTCAGCTCTGCGTAGCCAGCTGTAAGACTATGTTTACAGTATGTAAATGAGTTCTTTGATTTAAAACTAGTTGCATTTCAAACAAATTGTGATATGTGTAACAACCTACTTTATACTATTAATTCTCCTGTTTAATGTTAACATTCATAAAAGAGGTTTGCCATTAAAACAGATTCTCTATAAATACACTATATTGATTTTTAAATTTAAGAATTTGTTATATTGGGTAAATTAAGCCTTTGTGGTTAGTAATGTTACGTTAAGACCTTATGTGTTTATGTTCACTTCTGTTTAATTTTTAGGCCTGTTTTGATTTTGGGTATATTTTATTTCTTTTTAACTTTTCTAAATTATGTGATAGAGACGGGTAATAATTATGCAATTACTTCACTAATGAAAGATTAAATAGTAATATATCAGTTCTTGTGTGTGTGTGTGTGTGTGTGTGTGTGTGTGTGTATTTGTACGGGCCATAAAGGGAACATTGGACTCTCTGAGCTTGTTTATGCTTTTCAGGGACCATGGCTAAACCTGCTGGCTCGCTGGCCAGAAGTAGCAGTTTGTGTCGCTCTCGCCGAAGCATCGTACCCTCCTCGCCACAGTCTCAGCGAGCTCAGCTTCCTCCACACGCTCCTCATCCCTCACACCCTCGGCACCCTCACCATCCCCAGCACACCCAGCACTCGTTGCCTTCCCCGGATCCAGATATCCTCTCAGTGTCAAGTTGCCCTGCACTCTATCGAAACGAAGAGGAAGAAGAGGCCATCTACTTCACTGCTGAAAAGCAATGGTATCTACCATGAGTAAACTGCAGTACCTGCTGGGGCTGGGGTGGGAGGAGGGTGCAGAGAATTAGTTTTCTATTGCTGCATAACAAGTTGCCACAGACTTAGTTCATGACTTCAAACAACATGCATTCATGAGTACTCAATTCTGTGCATCAGAAGTCCAAGCCTAGCCCTGTAGTAGGATTGCAGGTTTGAGGTCAGCTTTAATAATTTAGTGAGTCCCATTTCAAAATTTAAAAGTAGGGCTGAGATGTAGCTTGGAAGTAGAATGCTCCTGAGTTCAGTCTCCAGTACCAAAAAGAAAGGTCCATCCCCATGTGGCTGGGTTGTCTGGGGTCCAGAAGGCTAAAATCAACACAGTGCCTATACTGCATTCTCCTTTGGAGTTCAGGGCCACTTCATAACTCATGTAGTTGTGGCAGAATTCAATTCCTTGTGATTGTAGGACACCCATGCCGCTCTCCACTGTGGTTGCTTTCAGCTCCTACAGTCTGCCCTGCATTCCTTGTCATGTGACCTCCATCTTCAAAGCCAGGAACAGAATTTCCCTTCTATAAGTCTCCTTTGCTTTGAATCTCTGCTTCCTATCATTTCTGATCTCTAGATTCAGATTTACTTATCTGGATAATAACCTCTCTAAGATCAACTAATTTGAGTCCTTAATATTATCTGTAGAATTCCATCACAGCAGCACCTATTCGTGTTTGTTTGAATTCCTAGGGGAAGGTGTTTGTGCATCAGGGTTTGGGAATTTGGAAGCTTTCTCAGAATCCTGCCTACCATGGAGATGTAGGTGGATATTTTTAGTTATAACTGCTTAGAGGCCACTGGATGCAATCATCTCATCTCAGGACATAAACTTGTCATATGAACATTTTATATGTGAAGTGTTAGAAGCTTGAGTTTAAATATATTTGAGCATAAAGTCACATCAAATATGACTGAGATTTTAACATAATTTGTTGCTACTTAATGATTTTTCTGCTATGTACTGGTACTTCCTAACACACAAGCAGTGCCCAAGGCTTAAGAAAATGTTGATACTTACAGGAGGAAATTATAGTCATAACTTAATTTCTTTTGCAAAGTGGATGCAATATAGTATACTCTCATCCCACTTGATGACATCAGTGGTCTATGTAGAGCACTCTTTCTAAATCATATTCCTCTTGTGAAACAATAGTATTGAGTGACAGAAAACCTGATACTGGTTGCTGATTTTGCCTCTTATTAGCCTTGTGACCCTAAAGTCTTTACCTCCTGTATGTGAAACATAGGGAATGAGTGAGATGCTCTTTGTGGTCACTTACTGATCTCTTTGTTATGACTCTGTAACTGATTTTATTATTATCAAATTATCATTTTTTATCTGTATTTTATCTATTAGTAATTTTATGATTAGCTAATTCCTAAAGAGGTAATTTGGGTTTTATATCCTCATTGTAATTAGAGAATTTGACGTAACCTTGCTTGGTTAGCACTTTATGTTTAGCCTTTTGTATGTCTTTGCAATATAACTATAGTCACCAGCAGGAAGGCTTACTGACTAAATTGGTTTTGTGTAGCTTCTGGAAATTACTAGGACTATTGCACTATTCAATAGAACTTTTGGATGGATGGAAATGTTCAGTCTTCATTTCATATAGCAATGTCAAAAATTTACAGCTAGCTCATAAGTATGAGAAGAATTTGAACCCAGAAGACATTCTTTCCTCTTTATTTCCATTTTCAGTTCTTTTGCACTGTCCAATAGAACTTTTGGATTGATGGAAATGTTCAGTACTCATTTTATATAGCAGTGTCAAAAATTTACAGCTAGCTCATAAGTATGAGAAGAATTTGAATCCAGAAAACATTCCTTCCTCTTTATTTTCAGTTTCTAACTAGTGAACCACCAGAATCTTACAAAATCATATTTAATTGCTGATATTTTGTTCTTTATATTATGCACATATATGCCCATTTAAACTTTATCTTGAATTGGCTTACACATTAATTATATTTACATGGATTTAACCATGTGTCACTGTGGGGGGAAAATAAATAGAAAAATAACATATAGTACACATAGTTCAACATTCCAAAGAAAATGTGCTCTAGAATGTGAATTTTAGATGGTACTATACTTATACTCCAAATGTGATTAGTTTTGTAGAAGAAGTAATACATTAGATTATTATTTGTTTGGAATTAAAATATTAGAACCAGAAGTAACATTAGGAATTAATTAAAATTTCTTCTTTTAACAGATAGGAAAATTGAAACCTAGAGAAATCAGATGATTTTCCCAAGGTTGTATAGCTGTTAATGGTAGGACCAAAATGGAATTCAAGTCTCCTAACTTTTATCAGTATTCTTTTCACACATTGTTAGATATTAGAGACTAGTTTTTAAAATGTTTTTAACTATCAGAATTTCACACACATAACAGCCAAGCCACATAGCAGAAAAGTAACTAAATTCATAAAATTTTAAGTAAATTCGCTTTTGGAAGCTGAACAGCTTCTTCAGTGAACAGTGAATGATTCTTTTCAATTAATGGAAATCTACTCCAAAAAGATACTTCACAGAAATGTTCCTACTAATGATTGGTTTCTGAGTTGGATCATTTCTTTATATCTGAACAGTCTCCTGCTTTCTGTAACACTCCTTACTATCAAATCATAAAAGCACTTAAAAATTATGCAGCATATGCAGATGTATCACATGAAACCACTATTTATTAGCCCTGGGTATTTTATACCTTCTAGCAGCTTATAGTAAAGATATTTACATTCATGTATGAGTAAAGTATATAGACATCACCAAATATACTTGGTAATCGAATGCATGTCTAAAATATGGTATCAGCATAAAATTCTTATCAAAAGTAAATGCCATATCTCTAACAAACATTCATATAAATAATATGAAAGATGATAGTAACCATAGGCCATCCAAGGTGAGAGATTGTTCGGTTCGTTCTATACTAATAACTTGAGTTGCCAACACAAACAAGATGGTCCTGGCCCAGCTCCAGCTGGTAGATTATAATCACACGTGGTCTTGCCTTTCTGTCCTGTCTTTGGGCTCTATTCCTTCTCTTGCTTTATTTCTTTGGCCAGTTATTTTTACCCAGTCTCTACCTTTCATTTCTTAGTCCTCTTTTTCATGGAGTAAACAGTGTCCACTTTGGGCTTGGTACATGCAGAAGTGAAAAAGACATGGTCTCTGTTCTTTAAGTTCTCATCCCATCCATCATCCATCATCCATCCATCCATCCATCCATCCATCCATCCATCCAGCACATTTTTACTAATTACCCTGTGTGATCTGGCCCCTATTCCAGTGCAGAGAATACAGACCTCCACCTCCTTGTTAAGTTTCCTTTTTTCTGGGGATACTGACTATAAACAATATAAAATCTATTTTTTGTTACTGGTACATACGGGATGATAAAGATAGGGAAAAGGAAAAAGAAAGCCATTTTACGCAGGGTGTCTGGAGGAGGGATCTCTGGGGATACAGCAGTCACCTGAATGACTTGGAGAGGTGAGCCACGGGGAGATAGATAAGAGCAGGCAGAGGAAACAGCAAATACAAAGCCCCGAGGGAATCCCAAGATGAGCATGTTGGAGAAACAAGGAGGAAGCCATGGTGGAGAGAGAGCTAGGATGCAGATGGACAGGGCTTTACAGGCTTTGGTAGGGACTTTGGATTTTGTTCTGAGAAAAGGCTTTGGAAAGTCTTGAACAAGTAAATGATGTGCTTTGATCGAGTTTTAAAACAAATAACTGTACTGGCTGTAAAAGTAACAGGGAAGAACAAAGATGGAGCAGAGAGACCAGTTAGGAAGCTGTTGCAGTCAGTTTGGTGGGTTCATGGTGGTTCTGGAAGATGGATGGTAGCAGTGGGGCTGATGGGGAGCAGTGGATTTGAAGTATTTTTTGAATGAATGGCTGATAGTATTTACTGTATGATGGCTATTGGGTTATAAACTTTATTTTTCTTCCCACTGTGGAGATAGGGGCTGAGAGACATTCACAAAGGAATACTTCTGTGAGAATTTATTGAATGTCTACCTTTTAAAAAATATTACTAAATAGTTGCCTTTACTTCCCAGCCACTCCACTTTGCCACACCTCACTCCTTGCTTCCCTTTTGAAATTTGTTAAACCTTGTATATTAATGTCATATATTCCTTTCTCTTTTTAGGAAGCTATATTTTCGTCAAGTTAATGTCTATAAACATTGAAGGGAAAAGCAGTCACTAAAATTCCATTTTTTAAAATACATGATATCAATTTGGTGATTCAGAAAGAAAAGTACTCAGTACTGAAAGAAAATGCAAAAATTGAAATAGTGAAAAGAATGTGTAAAACTTAAAAGTTTTCATTTCCTTGACAATTGAAGAAGGCATAACTTAGGTTATAGTGTTTCTTAGATTGTAAAACTTCATTATAATTTATGTTGAAAATCGAACACTTGATTTTTAATAAACTATACTATCTACAGTCATAATTTTTCAATTTTATTGAAGTGCATGTGAAATTAAGGCATTTCTCCTTTTAAATTTCAACAGGTAATAAATAAAGATTGTTTTAGTAAAAACATATTGATTTAAAAATTTTCCCTTTGCCTCTGTTTCATTCAGGGAAGTGCCAGACACAGCTTCAGAATGTGACTCCTTAAACTCTTCCATTGGAAGGAAGCAGTCTCCTCCTTCGAGCCTTGAGATGTACCAAACATTGTCTCCTCGGAAGATATCAAGGGATGAGCTCTCCCTAGAGGATTCCTCCAGAGGAGATTCTCCCACGACTGCAGATCTCTCTCGGGGCTCTCCCGACTGTGTAGGTCTGACAGAAACGAAGAGTATGATCTTCAGTCCTGCAAGCAAAGTGTACAATGGCATCTTGGAAAAATCCTGTAGCATGAACCAGCTTTCTAGTGGCATCCCGGTGCCCAAACCTCGCCACACGTCATGTTCCTCAGCTGGCAACGACACTAAACCAGTTCAGGAAGCCCCAAATGTTACCAGGATAAGCAGCATCCCACATGACCTCTGTCATAATGGAGAGAAAAGCAAAAAGCCATCAAAAATCAAAAGCCTTTTTAAGAAGAAATCTAAGTGACCTAGCTGACTTGGTGGAATGCATCCAAGTAGCATCTGTAAACTTCTCCCACCCTCACTCCCTGCTTTTTGTTTTAATTTTAGGAATGTAACTCCATTGGGGCTTTCCAGACTGGATGCCATAGTGGAATGTCCTTAAGGGCAACTGTCTACTGTCTGCTTATTTAAATGACTATATAATCTATCCGTCAAGCCAGTTATTACTGAAAAATCATTAAGAGATGAGACAGTTTACAGTCATTTCTGCCTATTTATTTCCGCTTTGTTGTTAGTGATGTACATACAACATTTTTTTTGAAAGCCACTGTGGACTTACAAGCTTTAATGGACTAGTAAGCCAGCATGGGCTTGCAAAAATTTCTTGTTTACCAGAGCATCTTCTTATCTTTCCACAGAGCTATTTACATCATGGACTAAATAACTTAAAAGAAGTAAAACTAATTGCACTACTCTTTTCCAGACTGGAAAAACAATATCTCTGCAAGTGAAACTGTATAGAATTTATAAAAATGACTGGATAGGGGACTGTTTTCACTTTTAGATCAAAATGGGTTTTTAAGTAGAAACTAGGGTTTCTAATTGACTTGATTTCTGGAAATGAAAACCCATGCTTTTATTATGGGATGCTTCTTTTAATGCATTTAATATTATAAAGTTTCAAGTCCTGCTGTAAAGATCATGTTGTTTCGTTTTCCCCAGGGCTTTCACTGTGATTTACTGCATTGCAGGCTGTATGATAAAATATAAAAAACTTAAAGAGAGAAGGCTCTTGGTTCCTTACGCAAGTGAAAGAGTTGAAACTTGATTGAAGGACTTAAAACATTCACAAGCTTAAACCGAGGTGGGGGGTGGGGATTCAGGCACTTGTTTACAGACTTTAAATAACTGCAAAGGATTTATGGTTTGTGAAAAATTTGTACTGTGGAAAAGATAATAAATTGGAGACATTATTGTGTGGGATTGTGCTGATTTTTGTTGATAACACTCCACTAAAAACACTAGATGTTTTCTGGAGAGCTGTGTAAGCTGTCTTGTTGCTTAATTGCAATATAAGAAATAGTGATGTTTTGGAAGTAAGTTGTCAACAAATTTCTTTCTATTTTATATTGTTTGTCATATTTTTATGTAGTTTGAAATGTTTAAATGTTCTAATATCAAGATTAACAAATATAAATTTATGGTCATGTTGTATTAATTCATAAAGTTTTGTGTTCATTAAATTAATAGATAATAAGGGTAACTTTACTATGAGAAATGCTACCTAGAGTAGTAAAGTGCATTAATATCGGGAGTTTCTGCTTATTTCTCTTGTAAGAAGTCAGCTGTCAGTAATCCGTAGCAGTGTGGATGAGCATACTAGCTAGAGTGGCTTTTCAGCATTATGGCTAAAATGCACAGTGTCTAATCCAGTGCTTTTTAGGTGAAAACAGTGATTGGTAAACAAGAAATTTCTTTGAGATCTACTTTAAAAATGTTTTAATTATTAAGAACACAAGGACTTTTGTAGAGTCTCCTGCAAATTGTGTTTTCTCTATTTCCCTTGTTAAAAACTGTTAAGGTCTTAAATGATATTTACATAGACACACACACACACACACACACACACACACACACACACACACACACACACACACACACCCCTCCCCCCGACCAAGTGCTGTTAAGGGCAGAAGGAAATTGACTTGACTGAAATGAACATAGTTTTTTTGGACTAAAGTAAGATAATTGCAAAGGTAGAGATTAGGAACACAGATGTAAAGCTATTAAAGAAGAAAAATTATGCATGAAGAATTGAAAAATATTTGGGTAAGTTTATTCAGAGTGAAGGAATGCCTTATCTTTGTTCTTTTTCTTCTTAGAATTAGGAAGGATTTTTCTCTGAAAATTGGAAAAGGGATGGGAGCTTTGTGGTTTGATGGATAGGAAAGATCACTGCCTGTCTAGGGTCAGCGGGACTCTGGTTCAGAATCCACTGGAGTCTGGCCTGAGGGAGCATGGACCAGGTTAATTCAGGGAGCACATTGCTTGTGCTGTATTCCACACACTCATTTATAAACAGACATTCAACAGAGGGTCATTTACTGCTTTATGTTGTTTGTAATGTTTATTTTGCATTAATACAGTACTCTATATTTGTAAATTCAACAGAAGATAATTGGGTTTTGGAAAGTCACGATAATTTCTGTATTATATCATTTATATGTGAAAAGCTGGGCATTTCTATAAATTTTTCAATTACCCATTTGTTGCCTTATTTAACCTTTTAAAATTATGATGTTTTCCTGGTTTTAAAAGTAATGCCTTTCTTACTGTAAAAACAAAGTTTAATGAAAAAAAAAAAGTATAAAAAGAGAACAACAGGAAGCAGGTCAAATTCTACTACCCAAAATAACCACTTTTAATATTTTAGTATGTGTTCTGCTAGATATTTTTCTACATATTGATGTATATTTTGCATAATTGAAATCATACTTTATATTCACTTTTATACCATGCTTTTTCACTTAAGCATTTCTCCAACATCATTAAAATCTTCATAAACAGTATCTTAATGAGTGTATAATAATATGAGATTGTACGGATTTACCATAATCTTTTTAAACATTCTGATGTTAAACATTAGGCTGTTACTAAATTTATGATATGTGGAATAATAGCATTTAACATTTACTAAGCACCCTATATGCAAGACACTGTTTTAAACTCCAGTATATATTCTCATTTAATCTTTACATCAACCCTGTAAGGTAGGTACTTCTTTTTTCTGTTTAAATTATTATTTTACTGATGTGAACAGCCCAGAAAATTATTAATTTGCTGATGGTCACATAGCTAGTAAATGGTAGAGTCATGGTCTTAACTTCTGAGTCATGCCACATTCTAATCAATATGTTTTTCTTAGGGTGTATTTTAAAAGAAATCTACAGAAAAGTATAGGGCTATTTTAGTTCATATTTTTATATGTATGTATGTCTGTATACACGTGTAGTCTCACATACATACTTTGGGTGTGACTGTGCATATGACTGTGGAGATACCTTCCTCATCATGCTTGAGTGCCCTTTACACCATCTTTCTGAATTACTATTTGGTTCAAATTTTGCTAATTTAGTAGGCAAATAATGTATAGTAAGATTGGAAAGTTTTTAAATGCTTTATTAACTTTGCGTATTTTTCATTTCAGTGAATCATCTGTTCATTTTTTTTTTCCCCACTAAGTTCTAGGGGTCCTAGGTGTGTTTAAATTGTTTGCAGTTAGTCGTTTGAATGTAAACTGTTGTGTTCTTTATTTGCCAACTAGCAGTGATTTTTCATTTATTGTATATGTATTTTTCATTCTTACTTACAAAGTTAAGTGAAAGAAAACCTAAGTATATGTTCCAGGCTTAATTGATTTCTGGTTTTAAGGTCTTGAATGGGAGAGTTTCGCCTTGTTTATATGGTTGAGGTAAATTTTTCCCTAAAGAATTATAGGTAAGAGACAATATAGAATTTTCTTAATTTAGCCAACAAATGTTTAACCAACTATTATGTGCCAAGCATTGATAAGTTCAGAAAGTATGAAGACTAATGTGATAGGTCTTACTTTCAAGGAACTCTGTATCTAATTAAGGACAGATCAAAGATCTTTGTAAGTGGTTAAAGCGTAAAACAATGTTGGAGAGCTGGAGTGTGCATGGGTATCCCACATTTCATCAGGAGAACAACAATATAGCTCTGAGGTATTTGTTAAATCAAGGATAATTTAATTTAGTGGTGTTCTTTTGTAGAGGACAGAACAGTCATGTTCTTCAATACTTGAGTTTCCTAGGGTGTATTTTAGACTCTTATAGAGAGATTGGCTGTGGCAGGAATATATAGGACTCAAGGCTTCCCGTACTTGGTAGTTGGTTTCAGCAAATAAGCTTACAATTATTGAATGCCAACAGAACACTCGGTAATTGTAGTGAGGGTGCCTATTTGGGGGTATAATATTTGCCAGAAATACAGCATTTGAAAAATTGAAAAAAGACACTGCTGAGTAGACAGTGTTTCCCTTGCCAATATCCCCAGCCCTCAATCAAGACATTCTTTGTTGAATGACACTGTCCTTCAGATTTGTCTGAGCAGTCTGAGCCTATCTTGGATCAACTGGTGTCAAGTGGGCTTCAGGCCAGGTTGCAGGATTTCATCTCAGTCCCAGGATTGAGCTTTCTACAAGTCTGAAGTGGCTCTCAAAGAATCCTCTCTATGCCCACGTTCGCTGTAGGCCCAACTAGGATGTTGTAGAGAGGGCTTCCATTGAGATCTGGATTTCTTAGCAGCCTGATAGAATTGAGACCAAGTGCTTAGCATCCTCTTCTAAGTTAGAGTTCTGACTGCCAGATTCTCTGGCATCCTGATGATACAGTTCTTACTGGGTCTGTTGCAGTGTTACTGTTTTTTTTTTTTTTTTCTTTTTTCCGGTACTGGGGATTGAACTCAGGGGCATTCTACCTCCGAGCTACACCCCCAGCCCTATTTTTTATTCTTTATTTTGAAACGGTCTCACTAAGTTGCGGAGTGCCTCACTAGGTAGCTGAAGCTGGCCACGAACCCAGATCCTCCGGTCTCAGCCTCCCAAATGCTGGGATTACAAGCATGCGCCACCACACCTGGCTCTGTTGCAGTGTTTTTATCAGCCTTCAGCAATGAAGAATAGTGAGCTGAAGGTATGGCAGGTAGTTCACCAAAAACCTAAAGCAGCTCTGCAGGTGTATCCCAGGGAATCGGGCTCAGCTATTCCATATCTCTAGTCCTTAAAGCAACAGCTGAGCTTCTGCCTCCCACGGATTTCTCATTTTGCCCTGGCAGGTTCTAGTTCCCCTTAAAAGTAGGATTCTAGGAAATCTTGAGTCAAAGTAGTGCCTGATTTCATTTTAGTTTCAAATAGCTGTTATATGTACAAGCCATTGCAGTTTTCTTAATACCCTGTGTTTATTGCTTAAGCAGCACCTCTTTAACTGAATCATCTTAGTTCTAAAATATACACATAGGCTAGTTTTCTCACGTGTGAGAATATTGAAGGTTGAAGTCCTCTCAGACTTCTGACCCCAGGGGTATGGTGGTACCAGATTCTACGGAAATTTAAGATCACAGTACTATGGGGCTGGGAAAATAAGAATGTGGCTTTTTTAATTTGACTTCTCTGTAAAGACACTTTTCTGTTAATATTTCAAGGTGAACATCTGTAGCCAAAAGTACAATTACAAGAAACTAAAGGACAGTCAGGTAAAGGAGTGAAATAAAGCCTGAACACAATGCCTGATGTTGCCTTTGACTTAGAAATAGGACTAGGCAAAGGACCATGGGGAATGAGTGAAGGAGAGTGAGGAGGAAGGGCACATTGACTATCAGGCCCCAAAGCTTGTTCACCTTATCTTGATTATCTCAGTTCGTGCTTCTCTCCTCTGGGATCCTACTTCCAGTTTTTATTTTATTAACTTCAAAAAGCTGAATGAAATGAACCCAGGTAAAGGGCCTTCATGAATTTAATGATTAGAAAACAGTTCAAAACTATTGCCCGATAGCAAGCATTGTATACAGTATTTCCACTGTCTTTCAGTAGCATTCTGAGAAGGGAAGGGATCAGGATGGCATGGAGTGGTTAGTATGTTTTCCTGGAGAAACATTTACAACTAGATCATGATGAGCCATGACTGAATAGTCCTAATAAGTGATTCTTTCAGTCTGTGTTCCGATTTTTGCTCAGTAAAGCTACTTAGCTTATCCAGTTCTGGTCTCTATCCCCTCTCTTGAACTCAGCATCTAGAGGCTATACTACATATCTTGTAATTACTGTGATTTCCTATATTATTCTTTCAGTATGTGGTGAGAGTCTACAATTTGCTAAGTGCTGGGCAAACAAGAAAGATAAGCATAGTCCTTATCTACTTTCTTAAATCCATTAATCATTGTTTAACCATGCCCCTTGTTAGTGTTATGAAGAAAGTTCACAGGGCTCTGAGATTATTTAAAGGAGTTTAAGGAAGGTAATGAAGGTTGTGACTAAGGAAGTGACATGGAGCTAAACCCTGCAGAATTAGCAGGAAGCAGACAGAGGACAGATTTGTGAACCATCCTGGTGGTATCCCTGTATGTAGAAAGACTCCAGGAGGGAAAGAACCAGGTGTGTTCAGAAAAGTGAAAGAAGCTTCAGATGACTGGAATGTAGTGAGGGAGCAACAAAGGGACGCATTGGGGCAGTGCCTTGGAGGTTTGGGACTGGATCCTGAGAGCTAGAAGACATTGAGAAGGCTAGGGATAAGAATGGCTGTCTTTTATATCTTCCTCACTTCTAGACAACCTGAGGGGAGGAGGGGTAGCTACATTGATTTATATATTCCTAAGATTCTTTGAATGCCTGCTACTTAGCTAGATCCTCTGAAAATATTTAGTGATTGGTTTCCAAGTGGAAGGAAACCAGTATAGCGTGAGAATGAGTAGGATATTTCAGAGGGTTAGAGGAGCTTAAGGAGAACATAAGGGTTCATGGGGAGTCAGGGCCTTTGTACTAGTTTAGGCTGCCATACTGAAATATACAGATCTGAAGGCTGAGTAATCAGAGATGAAGTCACCAGCATGGTAGGGTTCTGGTTAGGACTCATCCTGGCTCGTGGATGGCTGTCTTCTCACTGCATGCTCACATAGAAGGAAGAGATGGAGAGGGATCAAGAGCTATCTTGCTCTTCTACTTATAAGGCACTGGTCCTATGCATTAGCCCCCCCCCCCCCCCTTAGGACCTCATTTAACTTTACCTCCTTATCTCCACGTACAGTCACATTGGGTTTAGGGCTTCAACATATGACGGTATAGGGGGAGGAAATTCAGTTCATTGCACATCTCATAAGGTGAAACACCAGAGATAATGGTTCTCAGACAGGGTTGAAATCACTAGCCCTTAGAGAACTTTCTCAAAATGGACATGCAGGGGACCTGGCTTGGGAGTTTCTATGTTGTTTTCATTCTGGGCTGGAGACAGAGTCTACATTTTCCAAATATCTCCTTGGGGTGATTTTGATTGTACCAGGGAACACTATATGTCCGCATTTTATTCTTGGCCTATAAACTAGACCCCCCCACACACACACACACCCTCCCTGCTTCATTTTGGAAACGCTTCATTCCCTCTTTGCATCATTCTCTGGGATTTGTCTTTCTCTCATGAGAGAAAAGTAGGAGAACCCAGCTATGTTCTGGGACAACCCAGGAAAGCAGCTGGTCTTAATGTTCTCTTGTATCTGTACTTATTTGTCCTGATTGGCTAACTGGATTGTAAAGCAAGCTGGGCTTCCCTGCAGCTGACCGAGTGGGTGCAGGGCATGCTCAACTTTCTCATGTGAGTTGCTAGGACTAAACTTGGAGGAGAAAAGAGTTGGAGGTACAGTTTTAATATGATTGTGCCAGGGTCCAGCCCTTGAGGCAGTGGGGTTGGAGGTCCCTCAATAGGTGTGGAATGAGAGGAGGTCTTGAGAATATGCTCACACCGAACGCAGTGAAGAAGTGTATATGTTTTATTGTTTGTTAGTAGCTGTTTTATACTATTTTTTTTTGCAATGAGGCATATAGAACAGGAATTTCCAAAGATCATCCTCAACCAGTCAAGGTTACAACATGTATATAAAAATTCTTTTGTACATAAAAATTCTTAAAAATACAACATGTATATATAAAAATTCTTTGCCATTAGTTAAAATCTTTACTATTGTTTAACCCCTTTAAGCAGTGTTCTTATCTTATCTCAGGTAGCTAGAGGATTAATGTATCCTGTCAAATTTCAGGGAGACCAGGTGGGAGTGGGCAAAAGAATATTTGTAGTAGCTATTCAGATAAGCTTGCAAAGCCTGTTTCTAGACTAATGCTTGTAAGAGGTTAATGAATTGGATTGTCTCGAGGCACTGCCTTTTTTTTTTTTTCAGCTAAGAGAATCAGTATCTGTCAGGCCACATGTTTTTCCTAAGAAGTTTTCCTTTATATTAATGTAAAAGCAAAACCCAAAGCACCCAAAATTTCCAGAATATAATAATGCAAAGTGGGATACGCCACACATTCCTTCTTTTGGAATCGTCTGCCTTGCAGGACTTCAGCGGACCGAGCCTTGCTCAAGATCCAGCTATTAAGGAGCTGTGGCATGACTGAGTTTGACTGTCGGTCACAGAAAACACAACTAAGCCGTGTCTTAAAGAATCAGGGGTTTATTTTCCTCATGACTGGATGTTCAGAGGAAGGTGGTCCAGTGTAGTGGCTCTGGGACACCGTCAGTGACTTGGCCCTTGAGACTGTCCACTTACCCATCCTGAGTTGCCTGGTGGCCCAGGGAACCTGCTGGGGTCACATTCTCCTGCCAGGCAGGAAGAGGAGGGACAAAGGAAAAATGGTATGTGCCCGTTGGTGCTGCTGCTCGTTTGAAAAGAGCTTTCTAGGAAACGTCACTCAGCCACCTGCCTTTTCAACTAATGGGCCAGAACTATGTCACATAACCATCCCCAACCAGCAAAGCAGGGGAGCACAGTGGGTTGGCACTCGTTGATTGATTATATGCTGCTACCACCAAACAATTGGGGTTGTACTGATAAGAAAGGAAAGGGGAGTGGGTTTTGAGTAGAATTAGACCCCTCTACCACAGGAATAAGCTGTGTTCTCGTGTGGCTTTACCGGAAGCACTGCTGTCCGGCAGGCGTGTGTACACGTGTGTGAATGTAGGCAGTGTCCCTGGGCACTGGCATGATCTTGAGATAAACATTTTTCTTGGGTTTTTTTTGTTGTTGTTCTGGGGACTGAATCCAAGCCCTCGTGCATGCTGGCAAGCGCTCTACTGCTAAACCACATCCCCAGTCCCTTGAGATAAGTGGACCTCTGTATCCAGGAGTTCTACAACTGAAGGTTCAACTACGGATTGAAATTAAAAAAAAATTTCTTCTGAACATGTACAAATTTTCCCCTGAACACCAGTATATAAATTATTTATATTGTATTACATATTATAAGGGATCTGGAGATGATTTAAAGTACATAGAGTATATGTGTAGGTTATATGCAAATACTACGCTGCACTAAGGGACTTGAACATCCGTGGATTTTGGTATCTGTGAGAGGGTCTCTAAAGGACTGAGGAACTCAACTGTATTTGAGTTTCCACCACGTGCCAGGAACCAGTCTAGATGCTGGGAATATATCAGTGAACAAAGCATACAAAAAGCTGCGCATGCGTAGACTTGCCTTCTAGTGGAGGAGACAACTGGAATACTGCTATGGTGGACGAAGGAGAGGAAAGCCCTTGAGCAGCGATGCCTGAGGTGATGGGTTTTTAAGCTGGGTGGTCAGGAAAGACCTACATAGAGTTTCTGTTATCTGAGGGATGACATGAAGAAGTATGGACACAGAAAAATACCTGGAAAAGAGCATCCCAGGGGAAGCAAGCAGGAAGGAGAGGTTGCAAAGGCCCTGGGTCTTTCTTGGTATTCCTACTTTATGTTTGGCTTATGGATTTTTTTTTTCTTTTTGTGGTACTAGAAATTGAACCCAGGGGCCTTCTACCTCTGAACTAAACCCCCAGCCCTATTTTTATTCTTTATTTTGAGTCAGGGTCTCATTAAGTTGTGAAGGGTCTCACTAAGAGACTGGCCTCGAACCTGGGATCCTCCCAAGTACTGGGATTACAAGCATGCGCCACCACACCTGGTAGGGCTTATGGATTCTTAATAGATTTAATGTTATTTTTTCATACAGACATTGGTACACTTTTACTAATGATAGAAGAGCAGCTTTAGAGTGGGGCCCTGAGCTTTCTTTCCCCTTTGGGAATAAAAAAGATGCCTCCATACACAACTCAGTAAATTCTTAAATGCCTTCTCCCACTTCTATCCCTCTCCCGAGCCCTGTTTCTTTCTTTTTTGGTATGATGGGCTGCAGTAACCATGAAAATGGACTTTGGAGCCTGAGAGCTCTGAGCTTGAGCCCAGCAGGCATTCCCTGCCTATAATATTGGGCAAATAACTCTCCCCTCAGAACCTGTTTTCCTGTCTATGAAGTAGGGCTATTAGTGCAGGTGAGGTGATGTGTGCATAGGGCCCGCCACAGAGCTGGAGCCCCAGCATAGATCTCCCCTGTGTCCTCCTATTCTTCCTTATGATGGCCAGCCCCCGGACCACACAGAATGTCTGGGGGCAGGTCGGGTGCTGACCCTAGGAAAAGAGAACTTACTCCCTACCAGTGTGAGAACCTGGTGTCACACTGATGTTCTTCAGTGAAGTTGTATTTCCCAGCCTGTCCCCACACTCCTCCCCAAAGTTTTCTGAGAGGTTGTGATGAGACCTTCACTTACCTGAGTGGCAGGTGCTGAAAGCTTGTCATCATTAGGCACCGTCCACCCGAGGACTTGGTGCCCTCTGCCTCTCTCCGTGCCTCTTTGGCCTGCACTATCTTCTCCAGGGCTGATCCTTTGCTCCCGTATCTTCCCAGCCTTGTTATGGGCACCACTCATGTTCATGGTGTCTTCAGCTACGCTCTGGCCTTCTTTTCTGCGCTGTCCTACCTGTGTTCCACAGTACATCACAGCAACCACCTGTAGCTTCCTCCTGTACAGTCCTGCATTCCCGCCATAGATTAGAGCAGCAAACCCACTCGTTAGCTCTGATCCTAGCTTCTCCCATCACCCTTCTTTCCGTGACTATTGAAATCTTTATTATCTCCTCACATCACCTACCACACCACCAAACCTTCATGCTGAGTGACAGATGGCTTCTTTGGTATGAACATCTTTACATTCTTGCCCCTCAACTTACAGTGTTTTGTGTGTGTGTGTATGTATATATATATCTCGATCTCCATATTTTTCCTCCATTCTTCATCATCAGAGTCATTTTTCTAAGCAAGAGTCATTGAGCCATTTGTGTCTGGAATTTTGTGTTCCCTTTTCTTTCCTGGAATTTGGCTCATTAATGGTCTTATCTTTACTGTATCTTTAAAATTACATACAAAATGTGCCCTAACCTATGGGTTATAATACATTCATTTGCATCTAACTGGGAGTCAGTTTTATTTGCATTACTTTCCAACAAGAATAATTTGCATTTCTATCAGTTTTTTACTATTAACATTGTTATGAGGTAGGACCATTGGGGAAGACCAGTCAGACCCAAAAATAGCCAAAAGAAAGTCTTTATTAACCAGCTGGGACCACACTGGCCACTAAACCCAAGTGCAGTGCCGAATGGCCATTTTGGGCTACTTTTATACAGACAAACCATAAGATCAGGGCAGAAAGTCTAGGTTCTCACAGCAGGGTGGCACAGCTTGGGTGGTAGCCAAGTATAACATTCAGAAGGCACAAAACAGTATTGTGCAGGGGCTCAACAAACCACATCAACCCCTTCTATTACACACATATCCTGGTTGTTGCAAAGATGGATCCTTTCATTATATATATCCCGATTGTGATGAGGATGGAAAGTTCCTAACGGGCTCTTCCTGCAGGTGCAAGTCAAGCAGAAATTACAGAACCCAAACAAGCAGTTATGCGTGACTAGCTGGGTCACCTAGGGTAGTAACATGGTGTTACTTATGCTAAGGCTAAGGCCTCAGGCTAGCCCACAACAATATCTGCACTTACAAATTGGAAAATATCCTAAATTGCAAGTCAGATAGAGGAACATGATCTTAGGGAATCAGAAGAACTCTGGGCAGGACCATTAGACAATGTCCAGTACAACAAACACTATCACCTATTTCTAGGATTGAGGCACTTTTTAAAAATAGCCATCCTTGGTAATCATAAGTAGTCTATGAAGGCTACTGTGGATCATTGTTAAGGTTTAGATACGAAATGTCCCCCAAAGTTTCATGTGTAGAAAGCTTGGCTCCAAAGCAGCGATGTCCAGAGACGAGGCTTTTGGGAGGGACGCTGACCTCATCAGCAGATTAATCCACTGACAGCTGAAGGGACTATTGGGCCTCGTGGAAGGAAGTATGTCTCTGGGGGGTGTGCCCTGGACGGGTATTTCTTGTGTTTGGCCCCTTTCTTTTTCTCTTGCTCTCCTTTTGCTTTCTGGCTGCCATGAGCTGAGCGGTTTCCTCCCCCACACCCTCCAACCATGATGCTCTGCTTCACCTCGGGCCCAGGCAGTGGAGCCGTTCAACCATGGACCAGAACCTCTGCAACCCCAAATGAAATTTCCCTCCTGTAAGTTGCTTATGTCAGATATTTTTGTCACAGCAACAAAAAAGCTAAAACAATTACAAAAGTTGGCTTCATTCTATTTTGTTCTGATTCATTACATTAGTGAAATAAGAAGTATATGCTCATTTATTTATAACATATAAACAAGATATTTATTTTATATCCTATAATAATGTGTGTGTGTGTGTGTGTGTGTGTGTGTGTGTGTGTGTGTAAATTTTCTTGAAATGTGATTGGCAAATACAGTGTCATTTGGCATTAAGCAACTGGTAAGGCCCAAAATTTTACCTCTGTCATAAGAATTCACAGAGAATCTAGCAGTATATTTTCAATAAGCTCTATTATTTTTATCACTTTTACTTGTGCTCATGCTCTGGGGCTAGAAAACCAAACCAAGGACTTTATTTCCACCAGTTTTACCTGGAGTGCATGTCAATGTAGACGAATTTCTCTCTATTCCTTACGCTTCCTCCCTCACCACCCTCTCTGTGGCAGCACCTGATCTGCAGGAAATGATTCTCTCCTCCACTTAAAAATTCAGGATCACAAAAGCCACAGAACACACTGGTCTCCTGGTAGGGCTCTGTGAGCCTTGTTTCCACATCGGAAGCACACTCCTCTTTTCTCTGTGCAGAGCTCCTCATTCCTGACTAAGCGAGATTTATTTTTATATGACACTGAATATAGCTTTGGTTACACAATTAAGCCCCTTACTGACACCTTAAAAGAACTACCTTGCTTTTAAGTGCTAAGAGATTAGGTAAAAAGTATTTGTTCCTGGATTTTGAGGTCAGTGAGAACAAAACACTCTTTAAGTAATATTTCGTTTCAGCATGCAAAAACATAGTCTAAAACAAAGGTTGGCAATTTTTTTTTTTTTTTTTTTTTTTTTTTTTTTGCAAAGGGCCAGAGAGGAAATTGTTTTCAGCCTTGTCAGCTATGGGTTTTGGATGATTTTTGCTCAGATCTGCCATTGTAACATGAGGGCAGCCATAGACAACATGTAAACAATGGACATACCTGGAGTTTGCCTGCGCTGGGCTGCATTGAACCTGTAGTGAGCTGAATTTCACCTTCAGCCATAGTTTGATGGTCCATAGTTTAAGTTGAAAGATAGGTCACAAAGAAAGAGAAAGGATTTTATTATAAGCCCATAAGAAAATAGAACATTATAAATAATACCAATACACAAATGAATAGCATCTGTTATGGTTTGGATCTGGAATGTTCCCCCAGAAGCTCATGTGTTGAAAGCCTGGTCCCCAATGCAGCAAGGTTCCGGGGTGTGTGCTGGAGGAGGGGCTCACTGGGGGTGTGGCCTAGAGAACTATATCTGTCCTTGCTTGGCCCCTTCCCATCTCTCTCTCTGCTTCCCAGCTGCCATGAGCTGAACAACTTTCCTCTTCCATGCCCTGTATCGGGATGCTCCTGCCTGGAGCTGGCCAATCACAGGCTCTGAAACAGTGAGCCCAATAAACCTTTCCTCTTCTAAGTTGTTCTTGTCAAGGTATTTTGGTCACAGTGATGAAAAAGCTAATGGATACACTATCCCAAACCAAAATAATCACAATTATATTCACTTTATCAGTTCAGCTAGTCCCTTGTAATTACAGTTTCAACATCCCTAACCCATAAAAATATGAAATGCTCCAAAATCTAAAATTATTAAAGTGCTGACCTGATGCCACAAATGGAAAATTCCACACCTGACCTTATATGATGAGGTGCAGTCCAAACTCAGTTATGCTAAAAATATGGTATTAAATTACCTTTAGACCGTGTGTATGAGGTGTATATATGAAACATAAATGAAGTTTTTGTTTAGACCTGGGCCCAATTCCAAATATATATTCCTTATGCATAAGAAAATAAAAACATTTGTATATCCAAAAGTCCTAAAGAATCTGAAATATGAAATACCTTTGGACTCAAGCGTCTCAGATAAAGGATAACCAACCTGCATTACTTGTTGTGCTGGGTCTTGTGTCAGCATTCTGCTTTTACAGAATTGCTGCTTTTGTACTAAA
The DNA here is from genome assembly GCA_004027655.1 of Graphiurus murinus. Taxonomy (NCBI): domain Eukaryota; kingdom Metazoa; phylum Chordata; class Mammalia; order Rodentia; family Gliridae; genus Graphiurus; species Graphiurus murinus. The sequence continues at coordinate 5,142 of PVLC010007180.1, read as the reverse complement.
AAAAGACATCTAGAATTCTGACTCACTCCCCCACTATCATCTGCAGCTGTCTCAGAGGTGTCAGCTGGGATGTTTGTAGGCGTGAGTCTACTACTCAAATTATCACTAAGTAAAATGCCCTGTCCCTTTCTTTGTCATGGAATTCAATCTTCATCCTCATGATGTCTGTCTTTGTTATAAACTTATTTTTTAACCCATAGATTATAGTAGGATTTCAAGTAAGTAAGAGAGGAAAGCCAGAAGTTAATAATGAGACAGAATGGTGGTGGTACTTTAAAAAAAATTAATGATACTAGGATGGAGGAAAACAAAATCATTATAAAGAAGTACTGAATAACTATTTTTATAAGTGTGGGATCAATGTTTCACTTAAGGGTAAGAATGTATTATAGACAATGAAGACATTGACAACTCTTTGGGACACTCCTAAAATGTACAATACTAGAGAAAAATATTAATGAAGGGAAGGCTTGAACTTCTCTTTCACTTGACACCTTTTTCATTTATTTCTTAGGTATCTGTTACTTTGATTATCCCTGTAACTCAATCTTTTGCTCTTATATCAACTGTGTTTTCTCTGAAAAATTTTTATTTATCTTAAGGTAACATCAAGTGTCATATATTAACAATTTGTATTTGTATAAATCTTGCCCATCTTTCATAATCTGTCTCCTGTACATCCCCACCTACAGGTCTCGAAGTCTCTCAAATTCAACCTATTTAGAGTGGAAATTACTGGGTCTTCCACTTCTGGCTCAAATAGTGTAGCTAGCCTTGCATAAGTAGAAATCAAACAATAGGATAAAATAAATGCCAGACTGTGTTCTTTGAAAGAAGGGAGACACACCAAGTAAGCCACACTATGGGGAACAAAAATTAATTAATAGAAGGAGTTAACACACACATAGACAAACACACACAATTAAATATGACCCAAATGTTGGTTCTAATCTTACCAGAATTTTAAATTATGTGACTTTGGGTGTGTTGATGAGATGATTGGTTTATGTAATGGCAGATTGAAGGGGAAGTCCTGCCCTGAATGGAGGCAGCACGGTTCTGATAGGCACCTGGATTAAAGAAGGAGAAAGCCATGTGAAGGCATGCGTGGTGCTTTCTGAAGAAAGCCTTTCTGCTCTTCTCTGAGATACTGTTTTCCAGCTCTTCAAACTGGACTTTCATCATCATTTCTCCAGAGAGTTTCCTGGCTTTCCCATCTTGCACCAAGACTGAATTAGTGGTCGCTCTGATTCTGAGATTCCATCTCTTGGACCACCTGACCAGCTGCTGGTTTCTGCAACTCTCCTGGTACAGTAGGAAACCTGGGACTACACTGCTTTGAACTGAAAGCTGATTTGATAAATAGTCTTTTACCATACATGTCTGAGTTTTTTTTTTTTTTTTTTTTTTTTTTTTTTGCGGTACTGGGGATTGAACTCAGGGGCATTCTACCTCCGAGCTATACCCCCAGCCCTATTTTTTATTCTTTATTTTGAAACAGGGTCTCACTAAGTTGCAGAGTGCCTCACTAGGTAGCTGAGGCTGGCCGTGAACCCGGATCCTCTGGTCTCAGCCTCTCGAATGCTGGGATTACAAGCATGCGCCACCACGCCCGGCTCTGAGTTGTTACTCTAGTTAACCCTGATTAATACTCATTATACATATATTTAGAGACTAAAAGAAAAAGATAGATATAAAAGTGAATAGATGGAAAACCTCAATGTAAAAATGGATTATATAAAAGGGACCAACTGTAAGTTCTACCACTGAATGATGTGATATTGAAAATGAAACATTTGCTAAACAGGTTTAATAGCAGTTTAGAAACTTCAAAAGATAAATACAAAGAACTTAAAGAGAATTAATAGAAATTATCCAATCTGAAAAGAAAAAAAATCCACAGTAAAATCTCAACAATAATGGGATATTATTGTCTAATAACTGGAGTTTGAGAAAGAAAAGAGAGAGAATGGGATGGAAAAATACTTGGGAAAATTACATCTGAAAATTTCCCAAAACTATTCATCAAAGAAGCTCAGTAAATCCAAAACAAGATAAGTACAAAAAGAATTCCACTTAGTTATGTTTCTGAAAACCAGATAAACCATTAAAACAGCCTAGGTTTTAAAACATTAGAAGCAGACCACACTGAGTCTTTTTATAAGACTCAGTATGTAGAGGGGAAAAATGATACATATGACAAATAACTTCTCACAGGAAACAATGAAGGCCAGAGAACAATGGAATGACATCTTACAACTGTTGAAAGACAAAGAAAACTACAAAGACAGGGCTTTTTAATACTATCTCTATTCAGCACGAATATCTTTCAAAACCTAGGATGAAATACAGAGATTTCTGGATAAATAAAAACTGAGACCAGGAGTGGTGGTGCATGCCTATAATCCCAGTACTTGGGAGGTTAAGACAGGAGGATTGTGATTTCAAAGCCAGCCTTAGTGAGGACCTCTGCAACTTAGTAAGATGCTGTTCAAAAAAGTGAGAAAGTTTGTGGTCAGCAGACCTACACTATAAGAAATGGAAGTATATGTAGTCTAAAGAGAAATGATATTGAATGGAAATTCAGACACATGGGATATAATTAAAAACACTGGAAATGATAAGTATGTGGATAAATATAAAAGATTGTTCTGTTTTACTTCTTAATGTCTTTAACAAAGATATGACACTTCAAAGCAAAGATAGTGTGGCATTTTGGGATTTATAACATACGTAGAATAAAATATATGACAATAATAGCACAAGAGACAGAAATTATACTTCACTCTCGAAAGTGTCTTTCATTTCACGTGAGGTAGCACGGTGTTAACTCCATGTAATGTGTGATAAAATATAGATGAATATTGTAATCCCTATAGCAACCATCACAAAAATGAGATGTAGTTAAAAGTTCAGTGGAGGACATAAAATACTTAAACTCTGATCAATTAAAAAGAAAATAAGCAGCTGGGCATGGTGGCACATGCCTGTAACCCAAGCACTGAGGGGACAGAAGCAGGAGGATCATAGGTTCAAGACCAACCTCAATAACTTAGTGAGGGCTTCAGCAAGTTAGTGAGAGAGACCCTATTTCCAAATAAAAAACGGGCTGTGAGTGTATCTCAGAGGTAGAATGTTCCTGGGATCAATCCCTAGTAACACATACACACACACACACACACACACACACACACACACACACACACGAAAAATTAAAAAGAAAAGAAGCAAGGAAAAAATGTAGAAATTACAAAAAGAAACAGGAAGAATGAAAACATAACAAAACAATTAGCAAGATAATAGAAATAAAGTCAATCATATTAATAATTACTTAAACTGACTAAATAAACTCTTCATTTAAGAGGCTAAGATGAACTGGATAAAAATGCAAGACAACACCAAGCTGTCTTTTATAATGACACGATTTAAGTATAAATATACATGCTAAAAAGGAGAGGGAAATGGTGTCCCATGAAAATTGAAAGCATAGGAAACCTGGTGTGCTTATGTCAATTTCAAACAAAATAGACTTCAAGACAAAGATTATGACTACATATAATGAGGGACATTTCATAATGAAGAAAGGCTTAATTCACCAGGAACACACAAAAATTCTAAATATGCATGCCTGCAAATGATATGAGCTTAAAAACACATGTAACAACAACAAAAACAACAGCAAAAAAAAAAAAAAAAATACTGCAGAATTAAGACAAGAACTAGACAAAGCCACAATTATAACTGAAGACTTTGACAATTGGAACAAGAAGACCAAAAAAAAAAAAAAAAAAATCGACAAAGAGAAAGTTGGAGGGATGCACTGCTTTCTCTCTCATGCACATATAGGAACTATCCTTCCACAACTCTTCTACTTATCAGAAGTACATTGTTATACTTGTGTTATAGTTCCCTGCCTTCTCCGATATCATAAACCTGCAGCTATTCGGTCAAGAGGGAAGACAGAGAACATGGCAAGGTTCAAGTCAGCTGACGAGTGCAAATCACTGGCAGCATCTCAACTTGTCTGAACTTTGCTGGTCGCCTGCAACAAATTTATTTGCTTAACAGAGACACATGCAGAGCTCGGTGCAGCTTTGCACCCAGACTTTTCTCTAATTCCCTTTGGTTATTTGATAGTGTAGCCACTGTTCCTTATGATTTCCCCCCTTGTTCCTGTGATTATTTGAAATTAGTATTACAACAATTCTCTACAACAGTTTCTGTCCATGGCTTATTATTTTATTTATCATTTACATTTGGTGTTTTCTTCTTCCTTTCTCTCCCCCTCTGTCTCCCATCTCCTCGTTCACAATTCTCAGGGGAGATTTTTTAGGTGTCTATTCAGCATATGCAGAGAGGTGAGGAAATAGCTGGTTGTATTGTATCGTAGGAGATTGTGCACATTTTGGTTAAGTGCTGCACCCCCGGCATCTGTGAATCACAGAGGGGGTGCTAAGGCTAATGTTGTGTTAAAATCTGGTGTCCTCACTTGACTAGGCGGCTATTTCAGTGGGTGGCACGAAGTCTCACTTGATAAATTTCCAAGCAGGTAACCGCCTTTTAGGTTCTTCCTTTCTCATTTGGCCGGGATTCACCAGCAGTGTTTTTTCTTCCATTCCAAAGGTCACAGGTTAACTGCCCTTTGAGCCAAAGTTGGCCTTCAGACATGTTTTACTCAGACTAAACAGTAAAAAAAAAAAAAAAAAAAAAAAAAATTTGTATTGGGGAGTGAACCCGGGAGCATTCTACCTCTGAGCTATAGCCCCAGCCCTCTTTATTTATTTATTTATTTTGAAACAGGATCTTGCTAAATGGCTGAGGCTGATCTTGGACCTGTGATCCTCCCATCTCAGCCTCCTGAGTACTGGGATGACAGGCATGCATCACTGTGTCTGGTTGCACAGTCAGAATTTTTAAAAGTTGCCATATTAAAATATCTGGAGATTAAGTGAGATTAGTCAGTCACTAAAAGTTAAAAATCAAATGCTCTCCCTAATATGTGGAAGCTAGGGAGAAAATGGGACATAAGAGGGACTCCAGGTGAAGGAGAATTCTTAGGTGAACAAAAAATTTGACTTAATGGAAGGTAATGGGAGGAGGGGGGACACCCTAATGAGCATGATGTACTTACAAGATCACATC